>VZTU01023436.1:0-24645 GCA_013400835.1 Zapornia atra
CGCCGCCCTCCAGCCGCACCAGCCCTTCCAGATCATCGTCCGCTACACCACGGCCGACGGCCCCGCCGTGAGTACCGCGCTGCGGGGGGCGGCGGGGCAGAAGTGGGGAGGTAGAACAGGGAAAGACTTGGCGGTGCCCGGCCGTGCCACCCGCGCCTTTCTCACGTATGTTGCCCCCGCCTGCTGTAATTGGCCGTTGGGGAAGCGCCCTGGCCCCGCAGCAAAAGCAGCAGGAGATAGTTCACTGTCAGACCTGGCTTGTATGTCCCCCTTCCCGCCGTTGCCTCTTCCCTCCCCTCCTGACAGCCGCCTTCACGCTTGTCAGCGGCATCAGCCCCCTGCCCGCAGGAGCGCTCGGCGCCGCCGGTCCCCTCCTCGGCAGCGATGCTGGTATCAGCCCATCCTTCCCCCACCGCCGTGCCTCCCGAATCTATTCATCTCCCATCACGACGGTCATTTCTCGCCCTTTAAGGGTACTACGGTTGTTGGCCAGGAGCGTGAGCGTCTGAAAGCTCCTGCCTCGACCGACCTGCGCACCAGGGCAAGTTACCTGGTGCACAGATCCAGGAGTTTCCCTGTGGGCTTTGCCTGGCGCTTACAAAATCAGGCCTTGTGCACCTGGGGTGATGTTCCAGGGAGCTGTGGTGAGGAGCTCTGAGACAAGCAGGGATAGATCCTGCGTATTCCTACAAGTTACCTGGTGGGGGGGAAAAAAAAAAGGATAAGAAATGCCCCAAAACGCCCATTTCCCTGTGGCCAGGGGAAGGTGATTCTGAGTTTGTGTGGATTACTCTCCCTGGGTAGTGACATGCTTTGTGAAGTCTGGCACGCCTTTTAAACACCTGGCATTTAGAATCTAAGCACTTTGTTCCTGGCCTTTTAGGTGCTGTGTAGCAGATCTCGTGGGTGGGTCTCAAGAAGTTCTGAGACAGCGAAAATACAAAGTTATCACTGGCACGTTAGTTCTTTTAGTTACTGTACGGTCTGTTCAGGTTGGGAGTTACACTCACACTGGTTCTCATCATGCAGTCCATGAAACTATTTGCAAAAGGAATAGGGTTTTTTTGAGAGTCTTGCAACTTGGACACCTCCGTCTTGCCTGGTGGTGTTGGCTTTCACCATACTGGGGTAGTATCGCTGCTACATTGGTCAAAACCAGTCAAGGTATGGATCCTTTTGACTGTTACAATGTATTTAACAAGAGAAGGAATTGTTTACCCTAATTTAACTGGATAGTAAGTATATGCTAGGCCTTATGCCAGTGAATGAGTTTGCTGGCTCTTTTTCTGCCTAATTTTAATACTACATTGAAGCCCACAATGTAACTCTTAAAGCAGCTCTGAATGAGCTGGGGAGTCTGACTACGCCCTGGCTCCTTGCAATCCTGAGCTCCACGTGAAGGTTTTTATGGACAGAAGTTCCCTTCTGTTACACAGTGACCTTTTGGCATGCTGGCCCTTACCTAAAAGGGCAAAATCGAGAGGGAATTCTGGCACTTTTAAAATTCATTTGTAGGTGAGGATGTTGTTCCTTTTCACCTCTGGAGCTCCTGTTTTTGGTATTTCCTTGTATAGTACTCTGCTGTAGTTTTTCTGCACTGAAGGGGTACTCAGAAGGTGTCTTTCAGGGCCCATGGTGTATTCAGAAGATTCTGTTCTCTTCCCCCCCCCGATTTTTATGAAGAAAAGTGTTTCTTTTTTTCCATTTGGTGCCTTGTTTATAGTGGGAGGGCTTTAAAGCTCTGGCTGAGTGATGCCTCTGAGAGTACACAACATACTTTCCTCCTCTTGAACAAATGGTTTTATGTTAGGCTGGCCTGTGCCTTCTCCTGGGTTTTGCCCGCGCTGTTGCCGAAGGGGCAGACTGTCCCACTGTGCCGGTGGAGGAACGATCTCAGGGATACCCACCTGAGACTCGGCTTTAGGAACCATCAGAAAACCACTGGAGGGTGCAGGGCACTGATTGACGGGACACTCACCCACTCCTGCCTCACGTGTCACATCCTCAGCCCTCCCCATGAGCCGGTGTGAACCTGACATATTTAAGGATGCTGAGAGCAGGGTGTTTTTTCCATTCCCTGGTCTGTTTGCCTTGCTTCCCCTGGATCAGACACGAGCTAGCTGCTTTCTCTCCTGCCTTTTCAAGCCTTTGTTGTACCTTTAATGGCATGTACTGCTTCGGTTGCAATTAAACTACAAGGGCTGGTGTCAGAAGATGATGGATGGTTACGGTGTCAGGGGCATGCGCTGCCCTTTTCAAGTGATACTGAAAAGTAGGAGCAGGCACGCTCCCCGGCAGGAATCACACCGCGTTTCCTCGCTCCCCGTTATAGGTTTTGGCTGGCAAAATATTTGTCCTCGAGTAGCACCTGTTCTAGCCCTTCATGTGCAGCATGCTGCTCAACTGTGGGGTTTTTTTTGGCTCCAGAGGCATTTGGTGCTATTGTAGTGCTGGCTGTAGGGCTGCTTTTCAGCCCAGCCTTGCATTTTGAGGAGGGGTGAGTAGCCCGTACGTGTATGAGGGTGAGCTGGTTTATACTCGCGTCTAGTGCGTTTCCTCACAGTCCCTTTTCTCTGCATAAATGAAGCAACTTTACAGTGTTAGACCTCTCTCTTCTGAAAGTTCTATTTTCTTTGGCCTTTCTTTGAAAATGCTCTTTTTTAGGTCAGGGTTTATTTACTCTGGGACCCTTAGCATACTTGTGGGACCTATAAAACAGTAAATTCATGTTACAGTGCAGCCCAGACGTGTTGGCAGTAAGATCAGCCACAGATAGTAGTCTGTTTAAAATTGGAAACCTGTTGTCTTGATATACTTTGACCCATCTGGATATGTTATTTGACTGTCCCATTATTTCTCATGTGGAGGAAGGAGCCAAGATCTTTCGTTGTTTGATGGACACTGAGAGACAGCTGAGAGATTAAATCTGCCTTTCACAGAGCATTCCAGCTCCCTGGGCTGTTGGGAAGCCATATGCTCAGTACATCACCAATTTGCTTCAGAAGAAAGACTGTCATAAATATTGTGCATCTCTCACAGTGTGGGCTGAAGGTGCACAATGATCACATGTGGCTGTGATAGCAGTCCTGCACTTCCTCCCCTCCTTTTCCCTCACCCCTTACTTCTTGGTCCCACAAATACTCTTTCATGTGACTTTTCTTTTTTCTTTTCTTTCCCCCCCCATCTCCTTCCCCAGAGAGGAAAAAACCTGCATCTGCCTCTTGCCCACCGCCAACACCTCTGATTTGGCAATGCACATGTTAACACAAATGCTGTTTTCTTTCCACAACAACCTTAAAGGCAAGCCCTACCCTGTGTTCTAGTGTAAAAAGGGGTCAGCATTTCCTCATCTTTGGGATTTAGTGAAACGTTCAGCCCTTTTTGCAGGGCTGGGAACTTCCCTGTTGTTCCATCGGATTCCTCAGGCCTCTCAGAGTGACTGGCTGCCTGGGTGTGCCTTGCTCCTGCCACATCCTCCTCAGCTCGATGTGCAGTTTACTTTGCCTGTTGTTTGACTAAGCAGAAGCTGTGGTGTTGTTGCAGCTCTTCTCAGGAGCTTCACCAATAACGTAGGTAGAAACATGGAGAGATTTAAAACTGAAAGAGGCTTAGCTAACTGCCTTTGTAATTTGCTGATTTTGGGTTAAGAAAGTATAATCCTAGATCAATAAAAATTACATTCCTGGCAGATGCCTGCTCAATTGTGAGTTTCTTTGCAGGATGTGGGCAAGGGAAACCTGGGCTGCCCAAAGGCTCTGTTCAGCAGAGGCACTGAGCAGCAGTCATTCCTTAAGAGCAGCACCACAGAGCAGCCTTAATGTGTGAAACAGCTCTGCTGGGTGCATGAAAAACTAGATTAAAATGTTGAGTGTTATGATGATGTCATGTGAATTTCCAGAGGGGAGGGCAGGAGGGATTTGGATGTGGGGTGGATGGTATGGCCCCAAATCCTCCCGTGTCCCTGAGTGCTGCTCTACCCCTGCCCCCAGCAGTGCCCAGCGACTCACACTCCTTTCTGGGACGCTGCTTATGCTCGTTTTCCCCAGTCCATAGCCTTCCCTCTGTCCAGCAGCGTAGCCTGGTCTATTTATATTACAGATCTATTTATATTGTTTCAGGATAACTTTCATCATTGTTCCAAGTGCATCTGGAAAATGAGACAGAGGCTTGCCATGGAGCTGCAGACGTTAGGAAACAGGGGAAAAAAATACTTCATCCTCTGCAAATGTTTTTTTCCCCTCTTGGCCTGTGGGGCCAGTGCTTCATTTAACTTCAACCAAATGTCAAATAAAGGGGGACTGGTTGGAAAGAAACTGTCCTTAATTTATGGAGTTTCTTGTAAACATGAATCAAGTTCTCAGCTCCTTTCGCTTCCTGCTTATATTTTCTTCCTGCGCTGCCCAGGGACAACTTCCTCTTATCTCTCTGCTCTAAAGACACTCTCTGTCAGCCCTTTTTCCTTCCTACCATAGTATTGCAACTTAGGTCTGATGGTGTCTTATCTCTCTGTTTTCTTTGTTAGGCTTTTCTGTCTGAAAAAGTGAAGGGAACAGAACCTTTTCAAGGGGAGTGTCTTCAGCAGGGCTCACAGGTCTGTAGGTCAGGCTTTTTGTGATGCTGATCAGAGGACATTGGGGCACATCTTTACAAACTTGATTTCTGAGTCTCCATCCTGGACCATCAGGAAACTATTAGCCTGGATGGAAACATAGTTCTTGCATTTTTACATGAGTGTGTGTTCTGGGCTGAAGCTATTAGTTTCAAACTGTGGGTTTTAATGAGTCTTGTGTCACAGAACCACAGGCTGGTTTGGGTTGGAAGGGACCTCAAAGCCCATCCAGTCCCATCCCTTGCCATGGGTAGGGACACCCTCCACTAGCCCAGGGTACCCAAAGCCCCATCCAGCCTGGCCTTGAACCCTGCCAGGGATCCAGGGGCAGCAACAGCATCTCTAGGGCCTCACCATTGCTCGCAGGGAATAGTTTTTTTTCCTTCTATCTGTCCCCAAATGCCTTCTGGAATAGTTGTCTCCAGTTCCACAATGTCACATTGTAGAGAAGATATTCATCACCATGAAATGGAGGTATCCCTGGAGTGGAAATCTGCAGCTATGTAGTGTGCCTCAGCTGTGACCTAGGGACTGGGCCAGTGATAAGCTGAAGGCAGCACAGGGATTTGAGCAGTCGCGTAGCCTCAGCCTCCGTGCTCTAAGTGAGGTGGCTTCCTTAGAAGTCATGCTGTGAGCCTGCTTTGGGCCCTGTAGGCTTGAAACAGAAGAGAATAATCTTAAAAGAAAGAATGTTGCTCTGAGATTAATTTTACTTCTAGATACAGGATTTTAACTTTGCAGTGGCGCCCACCTGAAAATCCCCGTTTGCCAGTGGAGGTGTGAACCTCTAGATGAGTAACTGAAAGCTGCTGGCAGCGTGTTTCCTCGCCTTGTGCTGATCCCTGGGGATGCTGCTGAAGCGGATGATTTCGGAGAGGAGCACGCTGGCATCTGAGGAGGAGGGTCTGAAGGCAAGAGAAGCAAATAAAAAAGAATAATAGAATCATAGAATGGTCTGGGTTGGAAGGGACCCCAAGGATCATAGAGCTCCAACCCCCCTGCCACAGGCAGGGCCACCAACCTCCAGGCCTGGAGCTACACAAGGTTGCCCAGGGCCCCATCCAACCTGGCCCTGAACACTTCCAGGGACGGGGCATCCACTACTGCTCTGGGCAGCCTGTTCCAGCACCTCACCACTCTTTCTGTAAAAAACTTCCCCCTAATATCTAATCTAAAGCTACCTTCCTTCCTTTAGTTTGAATCCATTCCCCCTTGTCCTGCCATTATCTGCCCTTTTAAAAAGTTGAATCCCCTCCTGCTTATAAGCTCCTTTCAGGGACTGGCAGGCTGCAATGAGGTCCCCCCGCAGCCTTCTCTTCTCCAGGCTGAACAAGCCCAGCTCCCTCAGCCTCTTTTTGTAGGGCAGGTGCTCCAGCCCTCTAATCATCCTTGTGGCCTCTTCTGAACCCTCTCCAACAGTTCCACATCTTTCTTGTATTGGGGGACCCAGAATAACCATATAGGAAAGAGAGAGGAGGAGAAAACTGCATTACAGGTTTCACAGTGTTCGATAAAGATTCACAGTGTTCCATAAAGGTTCAGTTCCAGAGTTCCAGGATTGCAGGAAAATCCTTATTTATAATTGTTCCTACACTTCACAGTTGGAGGCAGGGAGCACGTGAAAGCAGAAGCATTGCATTTGAAACTGAAGAACCAGAAGGCAAATAATTGCACTTTTTTCATATTACTCTTAATCTGTTCTAATTATTTGCTGAGGGTCTGACTCATAATTTATTTGCTGCCTGATAACTAAAAATGGACATGCTGAGTGGGTTTTTTTGTTGGGTTTTTTGGTGACCACCCACAATCTCCTTATCCAGACTGTAAAAAGAGGCCTCCAGTGTCATTGACCAGATGTTTCTTGCATATACCGATTCTTTTGCATAGTGTCAAAATGTTTGATGCTTCAGCCAGCAGGTCAGTGTCAGGGTCAGAGATAATGCTGTGTACACTGTTCAGCCTCAGGGCTTTTTGGTTTGGGGCTGAGTTTGGGTTTTTTTCCCCTCCAGCTTGTGCTACCGGACCCCTCCTACTCCTGTTCTTCTTGAATTAAAAACTTGAAGGTGTTAGGAGAGCTCCCTCAGAGAAGGAGGTTGTGTGGATGTTTGTTAGAGAATTGGTAATTAACCAAGCAGATCGAGACAACAGTATTAGTGAGTGGCTGGAAGACAGTATGTTGTGTGGCACACTCAGTGTTCAGGCAGTGAGGAATGACTCTGAGCAGTCACAGCAAATCATAGAATCATAGAATGGCATGGGTTGGAAGGAACCCCAAGGATCACAGAGCTCCAACAAATGAACAGGAGTGGAAAGATGTGTTGCTAGAGTTGGAAATGTGCCCTGTGCCAGGTATGCATCTGGGGAGCCACGCAGCTCCTCCTCCACAACCCTTGTGGTTTAGCTCCTCCTGATGCTTTTGTCCCTTTCCCTCACTGCTTCTTTCCATGGTGTTTCAACAGATCTGGTGGCTGGACCCAGAACTGACGTACGGCAATGCCAAGCCCTTTGTCTTCACGCAGGGCCACTCTGTGTGTAACCGCTCCTTCTTCCCCTGCTTTGACACCCCAGCAGTGAAGTGTACCTACTCAGCCACTGTCAAGGTAGGTGACCACGGGGGTATAAATGCTTCACAGAGCACTTAGCTGCTGTTAGCTTCTGCAAGCATACCTTCATTGTGACAGTGTTATAAAAACTACAGGGGGTTTTTTTAGATCCCATGTTCTGGTTCTTGAAACGCAACCAGGGTACTGCCAAAAAAGCTGCTCTGTTGGCTGTTGCACTTGAGTCTTGCCTTCCCCATGCTCAACACTGAAAGGGTAACCATGAAGCGGACAATGTGAAAGAAGTTGGCTGGTCACTTCCAGTAGTGGTTATTGATGATAATACTCCACTCTATTTTATCAAGTCTTGAAAGGAAAAAATCCAAAGTTTTATGAAAGCAGAATCAAATAATGTTGTGTTTTGTGTAGATGCAATAACTTATTTGCTACATGGGCACTTCTGGAGCAGCTGGCATAAGAACCCGTGCAATATAGGAGGAGTGATATCTTTAGTTGGTATGTGAGCCAGCAGTGTGCCCTGGGGTCAAAGAAAGCCAATGGGATCCTGGGGTGCATCAGGAGGAGTGTGTCCAGCAGGTCGAAGGAGGTGATCCTCCCCCTCTACTCTGCCCTGGTCAGGCCCCACCTGGAGTATTGTGTTCAGTTCTGGGCTCCCTGGTATAAAAAAGACAGGGACCTCCTGGAGAGAGTCCAGAGAAGAGCCACAAAGATGATTAAGGGCCTGGAGCATCTCCCCATGAGGAAAGGCTGGGTGAACTGGGACTGTTCAGCCTGGAGAAGACTAAGTGGAGACCTTATTAATGTCTATAAATATCTTAAGTATGGGATGCAGGGGGAAATGCCCAGCCCCTTTTCAGTGGTCTGTGGAGACAGGACAAGGGGCAATGGCTGCAAGTTAGAGCATAAGAAGTTCCACACCAACATGCAGAAGAACTTTTACACAGTGAGGGTGACAGAGCCCTGGGACAGGCTGCCCAGGGAGGTGGTGGAGTCTCCTTCTCTGGAGACATTCAAGACTCGTCTGGATGCCGACCTGTGCAGTATGAGCTGGGGAGCTGCTTTGGCAGACTCCACAGAATTCTCATCTTTTGTGTTATCCAAATGATTGTTTCTAATGTATACCTGCTTAGGCTTAAATGTAAAAAGCCCCAGAGAAATCTGTGGTGCAGTCATTCAGCTGTGATCATGTGGTGAGCTGATATGTATGATGTTGGTCTTCCAGGCTCCAGAGGGGATACAGGTGCTGATGAGTGCCACCCAAAGTACCTACTTAGAAGAGGAAGGTGTATATCAATTTTACATGGAATATCCAGTTCCTGCCTACCTAGTGGCCCTGGTGGCAGGAGACCTTACGCACGCAGACATAGGTCCAAGGTAAGATGTGCAGCGAGTTGGTTCAGCTTTTTGTGTCTCTGTGCAGTGCTTCAGGTAATACGTAGCAAATACTTTGAGTTATTGGTAGGGGAACAGTTGGGACTATGAGCTGGGAGTGTTGTTCAGAGAGGTTGAGGTTTAGCTGGGTGTAAAGGACTGTATGGCAGTGCGCTGGCAAAGTCACTTTCCTTTTTCAAAGATGTTGCTTATTGTCCTCTGAAGTCATTCCAGCTACTTGCGTTGTTGCCTTATGGCAATTTAAAGGATCTTGGATTATCTCTTGTCATGTGTCCTTGGAGGGTTAGCCTAAAGAAGGCCAGAGTCTGACATGAGAGCTTCACACTGTTGCCATACATGGCAGTGTGGTGTGAAGTCAGGCTGTTTTTTTTCTGAGAGATAATTCAGTTTGCTGAAGTATCACCTGATGTTTTCTGTTTTCTGACAGGAGCAGAGTGTGGGCAGAGCCTTGTCTGCTGCCAACAGCCATCAGCAAGCTTTCTGGCATGGTTGAGCGCTGGTTGACTGCTGCAGAGAGTCTGTATGGCCCCTATATATGGGGAAGGTGAGTCTGATAAGTCTCCCAGGAATGTGTAATGGGAATAAAATAAAACAATCTTGAGAAATTATCATGCCTTTCCCCTATGCTAGCAATAGGAGGACAAATGAGCCTCTCAACAACTTGCAGCACTGTAGTAGTTGGAAACAAACTGAGGAGTTTTGTATCTGCCAGTGGTAGAGAGGGACCATGGGGGCACAGTGGTGTTTCACCTGGTGTGGTGGGTAGGTCTGCAGGTTTCTAAACAGTGGATCTTCCCTGAGGAGTGCAGGGTTTTCATACTGTGGTGTTTTGTGATGCAAATCCAGCGTTGGACTGGGCACCACTTAGAATGTATGGCAGTTTTATTTATTTTGATATGTGATATATTTATTGTGGCATAGCTGAAGATACTGAAAACCTGACTCAGTGCAGACTCATTGAGAATCGAGCCTCTGAAAACATTGATAGTTTCTCCAGTTAAGCTTGACTGGGTGTTAAAAGAGAATAATGTTTTTGAGAGAATGCTTTCGTTCTTTGACTGGGAAAAAATGCTTGGAAAGGCTTCCTATATTCCTTTGCTAAAGGTGAGGAGGAAGAACATGTTGCTGCTGTTCACTTACAAAATGTGGCTTGAAATAGCCTGAGAACGTGACCCAGTGTGCCAGTGCTGGCAGAGAAACTTAGAAAACCAAACAAATAGTATTGTTACACTCTGAAGCAGACAGGCCAGAGTCATTCTGCTGACAGTGCAGGTACACCAAATCAATGAATTCCCTTGATAGCTTCCCAGCCTCTCTCTTCCCTGGGAGCCTCTGGGGACTCGACACTGTGTATATGGGATATATAAAGTAAACTTACTGGTTCTGGCTCTCAGATATACAACTAGTGATGCGTCTGCATGTGTGAAGGGAGCGTGATGCTTCTGGGAAGTGCTGGACCTGCTGTGCATGGAAAGACTTTAGTCTTAGGTCCAAATGTAAGCAGGTGCTTGGCCAACAGACTAAACTCAGTGATTCCCTGATTAGAAGAATTAGGCACTGCTGGTCTAGAAAGTTTGCTTCTGAAGTTACAAAAAGCTTTCAGAAGCGCCTTCCATAAGGGAATTTAAGAACAAAAGTTTCTGTGTATGTCTCTTGAAATAGCCCTAACTTACCCATCTCCTCTCTTCTTTCTTCTCTTTCCCTCATTTCAGATATGACATAGTTTTTCTTCCTCCATCCTTCCCTATTGTTGCCATGGAAAACCCATGCCTGACCTTTATAATCTCTTCCATTCTGGAGAGTGATGAGTTTTTGATCATTGACGTCATCCATGAAGTTGCCCACAGCTGGTTTGGAAACGCAGTCACCAACGCTACCTGGGAGGAGATGTGGCTGAGCGAGGGGCTAGCCACGTACGCGCAGCGCCGCATCACCACCGAGACCTACGGTATGGATGCAGAGTGCTTCTCCTTACCATGTGTCTCACCAGTGAGAGAGGGTTGGCTCCACAGACCTTGAGCTCCCGAGGCAAATGTTCTGCAGGGTGCTGGTTTTTTTCTTGCATTTCTGGAACACACACATCCCCAAACTGTGTTGAACATCTGGATACTGAGAGTCTGACAGTGTCTTGGCTTTGGGTGGAATCAATACCTGATGCAATCGTAGGGGCTTTGAGGTGTGTTAGTGCAGCGTTCGTTGTAAGGGTGTTTGTAGGAACTTTGGAGCTGCTGTTAGGTACTGGGGACGTTTTGTATGTCAGAGCAAGGTGAGCACAGGATGCTTCAGAGGATCACAGAATCTCAGAATCGTAGGGGTTGGAAAGAACCTCGAGAGATCATCGGGTCCAGCCCCCCTGCCAAAGCAGCTCCCTATCTCATATTACATAGATAGGCATCCAGACGAGACTTGAATATCTCCAGGGAAGGAGACTCCACCACCTCCCTGGGCAGCCTATTCCACTGCTCTGTCACCCTCACTGTGTAAAAGTTCTTCCGCATGTTGGTGCGGAACTTCCTATGTTCTAACTTGCAGCCATTGCCCCTTGTCCTGTCCCCACAGACCACTGAAAAGGGGCTGGCCAATTCCCCCTGCATCCCATGTCTAAGATATTTATAAACACTAATTAGGTTCCCCCTAAGTCTTCTTTTCTCCAGACTAAACAGTCCCAGTTCACTCAGCCTTTCCTCATACGGGAGATGTTCCGGGCCCCTAATCATCTTCGCAGCCCTAGAAAGATGTAGGAAATCTTATTGTGGTTAAATTGTGAAATAACTAGCCTATGAACAAGTGTCTTTCCAATCCTCATCAGTCAGAAGTATGGTTAGTATGGTAGAGTTAGCCTGGTACTGCCTTTAGAATATATAAGTAGTAAATCATTACTATTGCTTTTCAGTTTAACTGGGTTTTTATGGAAGTGAATCATGGGACCATTCATTTCTCTAGTTTGTCCTGTTGTGTTCCTAAAAGCCTGTATGTACCATGTGCCTTCTCGTGCGTCCGCTATAAACAATCTTGGAAAGATTCCTGGAAATCTTGGCAGCTAAAGTGTTTTGAAGGATGCCTTTGTTTCTATTCATGTATGTTGTTTTTGGAGATGAGCTGACGATAATGAAATTTAGGGAAAGAAGTGCTCCAAGCATATATGGAGATACTACAACGTGTGTTACACGTCTTTGAAAGCTGTTCTGTGTTGAGCAATTCGCAGTGGTTAGTATTGTGCTCATACATCACGTTACATTCTACGTGGCAATGGTATGAATAGATCAGAAGATACTGACCTCTTCTCTGATCCTATCTTGGCCTGTACCCCTGACAGAGATTCATGAGATTCTTGATGATTTGGGTCTGTTCTCTTGCAATGGGGAATTGGTGGTTTCAAGAGGCAGTTGTCCAGGAAACTAAGAAATGCCTTTCCCCAAGCTATTATTTCATAAGCTGTCTTTGCGTTCTAGTTTGTTGCTAGGACAAAACTCTGACCAGAATCTTGCCATTTCTGACATCATCTCTGGACTATCTTCAGCTGTTAATAAAAAAGGCATCTTTGTAATGACACTGTTTACAGAAATTGGAGTCCAGTGACCACCACACCTCTTGGATCTTCTTAATCCTCCTCCCTGTAACTTGAAGTAATTGTCGTTAACACTGGCTGTCCTGGTTCTTGGCTTCCTCTGCAAGACACACCCACTCCTTTCCCTGCCAGTACAGACTTTTTTGTCTTCCAGATATATCCCAATTCTTAATTCTCATTTTGCTCATGTCTGATTCCTCTGCATGTGCATTGGGAGATTGTAGCTATGTAACGAGCCCTATCATTGCAGTTGAAAGCTGAAGTATTAATTGTGCTGGATGTTAAGCATCTTCTGAATGTGAAAATCTGTTTTCTACAGCTTCTTACATCTGCAAGGGCATAGAAAGATCTTACCAGTGGCTTGGTAGCATGTAACACTCTAAGCTGCAGTTAGGAGTCACCTACCCAGTGGCAGCTGTCAAAGAAGCCCTAATGAGCGAACAGTGAAAAGTGTACAATACAACATGGGCAGGGTCCTTAAAAAAGCAAAAAGCTTAAAGATCCACAGGATCCGTAATACAGCAACTACATCTCATCCTTTTCTATTTTCACCCAAGAGGCAATACTCGCTTAGTAATATCCCTGGCACTATGGAACCCTGTGACCAGGATTCTGCTTGGGGACGTTCCTTTTTTGTAGCACTTGGATTCTCCTTGAAAGTTACCTGTTCCGTACTTATTCCAGTGCTGCTCTGCTTATCTTGCAAGAACTGGCAGGATGATGTCAGCAATGTGAACTTCAGCATACTTTTCATGCTGCTTTTTTCAGTTCAGCCTGCTGCATAATCAGAATGAGTAAGTGCACTGGTTTAATTGGAAGTCTGTCTGTCATTACATCACTGTGATTCTGTCCTGCTATTGTTATGATTTTACACCCACTGCTTTTATTTTGTACCTGTGCTAGATCTGCTCAGGTCAGGTTTTGCTAGTCCTTTTCCCCACAACTAATATGTTTCTTTCTGGGATAGGAGCTGCCTTCACGTGTTTGGAGACTGCGTTCCGCCTTGATGCTCTCCACAGACAGATGAAGCTCCTTGGAGAAGACAACCCGGTCAGCAAGCTTCAGGTTAAACTGGAGCCAGGTATTGCTTTTGGCTAAAGCTGCTGTACATGAAATGTCTCTATACTGAGGCTGGAATACAGACCAAAAAAGACTAATTTTTACATAACCTTTACAAAAGAAAGGAAATAAAGAAATATTGTTTACCAGTCTAAAAGTAAATAAGGAAACTTGCCTTGAAGTCTCCTTCAAAGTTGGGTAACTCATCCTTACAAATATTGTTCTGCTTAGAATGGAACAGACTCGCTGCATAGAACAGAGTGTGAAAAACTCAGCCTTGAAAGCTGTGTGGTTTGAGCTTCTGAATAAAGCAGTTTATGATGAAAATATTTGGAAACATCAAATAAATAATGTGCTATTAAATGTTCTTTTTATATGTTCACGTAAGAACTACGTATGTAGGCGTAAGCATAGAGATGAATAGATGAATCCCTCTCCTGTCGAGTGAGCTATGCAGGGCTGTCTGGTTATCCCCTGAGCCAGATGGATGTCTGCACCCCAGCATCATGCATCTTCACTGATAGATCTCTAGCTGTGTCAGCACAGCTGGGTTTGAAGCAGTCTTCAATCTAGATTAAATTAAAACCAATGTAAAACACAAATGGAGGTGATATTGGAGCCAAACAAAATGGAAAAGCATGTGTTTGAACTCTCAAAAAAGAAACAAGTGCCAATCACCTTATATTGATATTGTGACAGATTTGAGGTGTGGTGATCGCCTGTGCTTGGCACTGGTGGGGGGGGGGGGAAAAGATTTGTCTTCAGATTTCTAGGTGTGGTTTTGGTGAATTCTAATTTGAAGTGACATGTTCCACTGAGAATTAGTACTTGGCTTACAAGAATTGATTTTTATTTCTCCCCCTCCCCAAGCCTGTGTGTTTGGACTCCTGTTGAATTTACTGCAGGAAATTAAATGTAGTGACAACGGGCTTGGTTTGGGTTGTTTGGGTTTTTTTAAAGTCACTGCATCTCCACTTGGTGATCTCTAAGGGGTCTGTATATTTAGAAGGATTGGAAATTAGTGTCCTCATTACAGCGTCTTAGAACATTGTTGCCTCCTCCTTTCAGGTGTAAATCCTAGTAATTTAATGAACCTCTTCACCTATGAGAAAGGCTACTGCTTTGTTTACTACCTGTCCCAGCTCTGTGGTGACCCAAGACATTTTGACTCCTTCCTAAGAGTAAGTGTGAATAAACATGTGCTTCTCTTGAGGTTTAGAGCTGTTTTTTGTTGGGTTTTTTGTTTGGTGTCATTGTGGCTAATTGATAGGGGTAAAGTTGAATACAAGTGTGTCTGAGATGGAAGAATGGTGTGAGTTCATCTTCTGCCCTATATGATTCCTTCTATGTCTGACAGGTTTTTATTGAGATTTCTCTTTAGTGAGTGTGCTCATGCTCTCCTTCACCTCAGATTCTGAGCTTATGAGGTGCCAGACACAGAGCTCTAATGTATTTTTTGGTACCTCTTGTTCTGTGCTCCAAATATTTAGAGAGCCATTCCAGTAGAGATTGTCTGTGACTAGAAGGGTGTGACTTCATTCGCTATTGAAGAGTAACAGCTTGTTTCTCTACCCAGGATTACAGAGGCTTTCTTATACC
Source organism: Zapornia atra (assembly GCA_013400835.1). Taxonomy (NCBI): domain Eukaryota; kingdom Metazoa; phylum Chordata; class Aves; order Gruiformes; family Rallidae; genus Zapornia; species Zapornia atra. Next base: position 14,789 of record VZTU01023436.1, read on the forward strand.
AGGGCAGGTCTGGTGTCTTGGAGCACATTTGCAAAACCTATAGGAAATTATGTCAGCTGTTGACTTGTTTTTGAAAAGGGATGCAGTTAATTGCCTTTTTTCCTCTGCATGAGTGCTTTTTCATGTCCTCTTCCCATCATTGCATCTTTCTCTTATCTATAGTTATCTAAGTGTGGCTTTAGTCCATAACGCTCAGGGAATAGTAGCCTTCTGACTTCACTACCCTCAAGTATGAGGGAATGTTTTCCTTGATTTTTTAAAACTCTTTTAAAACTTCCAAATACTTGTTGTCATTCTTCTATGTCTCTTTCTCTCTCTCTTTTTTTAATGGCATGCAGTGCTTCCACATTTAAAGGAAGCTGTCTTTCTCCTCACCATAATTTCTCCTTTTTGCTGTTTCAGGCCTACACTGAGAAATACAAATTTACCAGTGTTGTGGCTCAAGATCTTCTGGATTCCTTCCTGAATTTTTTTCCAGAGCTGAAAGAGCAATGTGTTGAGAGCAAAGCAGGTAGGAAATTTACTTTCTTAACTGTAAAGTCTATAGAAAAATAGCTCTTAAGGATATGAGGTTCCTACAGGCTTTGTGGAAACTGCCTGTGGAGTGATGCAGGTGAGTAGGAAAAGCTGCAGCACATGTTCAGCAGTTGTATGTTTTATTTGGCTAATGAGTTCACCACAGCATGGGCTAACTTTTGCCTGGCTAATATTTAGGGGCTGCAGGAGAGAGGTTTAAGCTAGATGGTGCAGAACAGGAAGCATTGCCAAGGGTTAGGAAAGTGCTGAGGTGGTAAAGGGTCAAAGCTCTGTTGGAAACCAGGCTCTGCCACTTGCAGAGAAACTTTTTTTTTGGTTTAGTGATTGTATAAATAAATGTTAAATTGCTTGGGTTTGGTGGTGGGTAGGAGGAGTTTAGTCAGCCCTCTCACCACCTGTTTGGTGGGTTTTTTTGTAATGCAGCAGGTTTTCCCCATATTCACCAGTCTTCCTCAAAATTCAGGGAAAGAGAAAGGCAGGCACAAAAAATAACCTTATATTGTAACAGTTTGATCATAGATACATGTTATTAGCCTGGCTGTCTTAAGAGCATGTGTGTTTCTTGTACTTAGGGCAGTGCTGAGCTCTAGGTCACTCACGGTTAAATTTGGAGAGGTGTTGCTGGTACCCTTCCAGGTGCAGTGCAGGTCAGCCCGATGAGACTAAGACTGTTATGTCGCTGTAACTGTAGGTTGGTCTGATTTGCTATTGTTAGAACCTCTCTTAACTGTGCTAGAAGCAGTCCTGAACCTTGAGGCAGCCAAGCCACCTGCAGAGACTCCTGCTCGACATTTTTGGTGCTCCTCATTCCAGGACTGGAGTTTGAACGTTGGCTCAATGCTACAGGACCTCCGTTAGCTGAGCCAGACTTATCTCAGGGATCCAGTCTGACCAGACCAGTGGAGACGCTCTTCAAACTCTGGACCACAGAGCCTCTGGACTCTGTTGCTGCTGCCAGCAGTGTTGACCTCACTAAATGGAGAACGTTCCAAACTGTGCTTTTCTTGGACAGATTGCTGGATGGGTCACCACTGCCACATGGTGAGTACTCTATCAGTATTCCTGGCGTAATCAAATGAATTCTGAAGAGCCCTGCTTCTCATTGGCCTTATCATTCACATAAAGTTGTCTTGAATGGGGCTTTGAGCAACCAGATCTAGTGAACGATGTCCCTACCCATGGGATGATCTTCAAAAGGCCTTTTCATCCCAAACCTTTCTATGATTCTGCGATTTTTATGACTTGTTAGTCTCTGATGACCCTCCAACTTGACCAAATCATAGTTCTTTCTCTGTGTGTGTGTGTGTGTGTGTGCTCTCTTCAGAGGTGATCAAAAAGCTTTCGGAATGTTACTCCTCCCAGCTGGACTCCATGAACGCAGAAATCCGCATCCGCTGGCTGCAGATCGTAGTCCGCAATGACTATTACCCCGACCTTTACAAAGTCCGTCGCTTCTTGGAAAACCAGGTACTAACTGCTGGATTAAAATCACTGCACCTCTCAGTGCATGAGACATGTGCATGAGACATGTGACGTGAAAGACCTTGGAACTTCTGCTTCCTGGCCAAGTGTAGACCAGGTGTGTTGCGAAGGGGCTGAGCGTGGCTCACCTGCTAGCGGGTGGGGAGGAATGGGCAGATGAAACTTGAAATGCCTACAGACAACCTCTGCTTTTCTAGCCTGACTCAATACCCTTGTCCCAGCTCTGCCCAGTGTGTTTTTTTGTGTCGCTTTGTAGCAGCCCTGACTTTTCCAGACCAGAAACTTTCACACTACTAAATCATGTGATTGTTTGAATATTTACACTTCAGGCAAGGCCAGGGCTCATTAAATTCCTTTCAATGGTTTTTATTGTGCAGGAGTGAAAGGTTAATGCATGTGTTCACTGTGGCCTGTTCTTGGCCTTTAAAAAATATTTCTGTTATTTGTAGAAGTAGCTCAGTCTTAGAGAGCAATTTTTTTTATTATTACCATTCATTAAAATCTTCTAACTAAATTTATTTAGAATAGACTCAGCTGTCTTTTTAAGATATGTGCTGCTAGTCTCCAGTCAGAAGTCATTCAGGGCTGTTGGAGCATAGCTGCAGGGGAGCTGAACTCCTTGGCTGCTGTTGAAGTGACTGTCCAGTTTTCCTTTTTTGCAGATGTCTCGGATGTACACAATTCCACTTTATGAGGACCTTTGCACTGGCACCCTCAAGTCTTTTGCCTTAGAAATTTTTTACCAGACCCAAAACCAGCTGCACCCCAATTTGCGGAAAACCATCCAACAGATCTTATCACAGGGCTTGAACCCACTTCCTGCCATAGACACTACAGCCGTCACTACAGACACACCAGCAATGGTGCTTGAGGACAAAGTCTCAGAGGCCACAAATGGTGCCATTTCACTCAGGGATGTTAACGTGTCTGCTTAGATCACCAGCTCATGCCAGCCATCAAGTTTGAAAACGGGGACAGGAACAGAGGAAAGATACCAAGTGTCGCCTCCTTTCCCTCAGCCCTGCAGCTGCAGCGTGGTGTTGTAACTGGATTCCTCTCCCAAAACACAAAGCAAATGTGCCTTCAAATATCCAGCGTGTGACACTGCCAGATTTCAGAGATCTCCTTCAGCTGTGGGATGGATATTTTGATTCAGTTTATGCTGGGCAGGGACTCCTGGGCAGTTGCTTCTCCATGGGAAGTGGATAGTTCCCTTTCCCGAGGCTCTTCTGGATGGTTTCTACAAGTCTGTTGGATGGTGGTGTGTTTTTTCTTTCTCTTTTTTTTTTCCTCTCGTTGTCTGGGGCTGCTGAGGCATGTCCCACTTGCTGTGTGTATGTGGCTGGGGGTGTATATACATGTCAGGCTGCCATTACCCTGATATTTGGGCTGATGAAGTTCTGCAAAGGAGAAACTCAGGAATTGTGAGTGGCGGCAAACACGTTTACATGTTACGCTCCTTACTGTGACAGACGTGTTGTGATTTGGGAGGTAGGGGACTAATGCTTAAATAATTAAGAAACTAATTTTAAATAGCTCCCGTTCCCTCCTCCCCCCAGGTGGCTAAATAATAATAATAATAATAATTTTTATATATATATAAGTGAGTATATATATATATATATAAAAGAAGAAGGAAAACTTACGATGGATTTGAGATCCTCCTGTACCTAACCCTACCCTCAGTTCTCCCTTTGCACTCAATGGGACAAGCAATAAAGAAGCATGTAGGCTCGAATTTTCAAAAAAGTTAAATTTAGGTGCCCAAATGCCATCAGTTCTGGTACTAGCTGGATGCCTAAATCTTTTTAACTGTTTTGACAAGCCTAGCTGCAACCTTTGTTAGTGTGTTAGGATGCGTAGCACATACGTTTGTCAGATGCGCTGTGTGTCTTCTGTCCTCTTGGAAGAATTAACAGGACCTTTAATTTTCAGAAGATCCCTAACACGAGTTGGGCCTCTGTCAACCATGGAGATACCCATGCTAAAATTTTACTGCCTTCAATAACATTTGCCTGATTAACAGTTGCCCTGAATGACAGTCTTGAGGAGAGCACCCTCTTCCTTGATGTGAAATTTTTAAGCCCCACTTTACCAAGGTCTGTTTTCTGACTTAGGGTGGTGGTAAGATGCCATTTCATTTACACAGCTTGCTGTTCCTCGTGATCACTGGCCAGGCAGGCGAGATGGTGAGACACTCTCTTCTTCTGTCTGCGCCGCCTGGTCCCAGGAAGCTGAGGGCAAAGCACTGTTGGGTATTGCAGAGTACAGGTGATGGGTCTTAGACTCTGTGCCACACTCTTTCCTGTGTGTACCTGTGTGCCTCTCGGTGAGCTCCCACGGAACACCTCTGAGCTGAGGGATCGCCAGGAGAGAGGGCTGGTTTGAATGAAAGGTGAAACATTTCCAAGAGGCTCAGCTAAGGCAGATGTGAAGCTCTTATGTACTTTGGGGCAAATTTTAGCCCTGCTAAGGGGATCTGCTTAGCACAGGAAGAGAGGAAATTTGGGAGATGATTTTTTTTGTTTTTCACCAAAAGTATCTGTTTACACCCATGTGTGGATGGGGACTTAGGTGCTGTTACTGGATCTGCATTTTCTGGCTTTAAATTAGTTTGGACTTCACCATAGCCTTAGCCTGGGCTGAACTGGGACAAAGCAATAATAAACTCAGGCCTCAGTATCATTTCATTAGTTTTCAAAATGGGCCATCAGCATTGCTGAGTTTCAGAACTCTGAGCTCTGCTCTTTGCTCCTTGAATGGGATTATCCTTTTCGTTCTGTTTTGTTTTCCCAGAAGGGATGGAGAATGATGTTTTCTGTACAAATCTCTTTCCTTTTTATTTGTTGTTCTATTAAAAGAGATTTGTGCAAGCTGACTTTCCACTTCCTGAGTTGCTGCTGGTGGTGCTGCGTCTCCTGGAGCCCACTGCCAGCAGTTGGCAGCCTGGCCAAGACCAGTAACCACTAGCATCTTTGGGACTCCTGGGCCTCTGTTTTAACACGTTTTATTTTGTGGGAGAATGTATGTGACCCTGGTGGGAATTTTTAATTTACATGGATGCCTTATGATGATTGTCAAATTAAACTAAGCTTTGTGACAAGTTAAGCTTTTTGGGCAGTTTTTCATGCTACAGATGTGTGGAAGGGCTAACTCGGTACGTTGTGTTTGTCCTTTTCTCAAGTGCAGCATAAAGGGGACGTGGTGGCAGTGGTTTAAAAGCTGCACAGGAAGGAGCCTGACAGATGGTGAAAGCAAATAATCAAAAGTAAATATTATGTATTGTTACTACAGCTGACTGAAATGCATCAGCTTAGCTGTGTGTTTGCATATATACACATCAGGGCAGGGAAACGCTGGCTGAGCCTAATGGGCCGTTTCCTGGTTAAAGATCATGAAATCCAAGTGCTTCTGCTCTCCCTCAGGTGGCTGTTTGCATAAGACTTGTTCTCTGAAACACAGGAACAGAGCAAGACTTGTTGAAAGTATTCTATGCATCCTTTGTCAGGTACTTTTGCTCCTCCAGTGAGCAAGGAGTGCGTTTTTATTTTGAAGAGACAAAAAATTGGCAGCAAGTTTGTGGAGATAAGCCTGCCTTTTGTTGACACAAAATAAATTAATGCTTCAGGCTACTTTCTGCTTGATTTGTAGTAGACTTCACCATGTCAGGCAAATTAGGTTGAGATTAAATAGAAATGACTTATTTGCCTTATCGTTGGTATGGTCGTGTCTGATCTGTTGAGGTAAGATTAGAACAGCAAATTGGTTTTATTTAAGCAGATGCCAAGAGATAGGGTTATCATCTCGATTTTGCAAATGAAAGCTATTACTTTATTTCACTGCAGCAGGGCAACAGGGGATCTAGGCTTGTGGAAAAGCTCCAAGGAACCAGACTCTTTAATAAAATGGAACATCACTAACACAATTCTTCAGCATTTCATAGCCACATTGGTTAACACTTTAGCTATAATTCTTGTTAGCCACATGTATTCCTGTTAAGCTTGTGCCTGTAATTTTGCTGTCATGATACATTGCAACATCCCAACCATGCACTCCATTAACCAAGAAAAGTTCTAGTGAGCGTCCCAAATGTTCTGATTTAACCAGAATTTTCCATGTTCTCACACCACAGTGACCTTGGCCATGGCTTTTTTTCCAGATAACACAGAACCTTCCATGCATCTGCACTGAGCACGTGTACCGCATGTTTCACTTGGGTCAAGTACACTTCTCCAGTCTGCTCTCCCTGTTTGTGTTTGTCCAAAGAGAAGACAATACAGCCAACACTTAGCAATGACATGACACTTGTTACCACACTTCTTCCTTTAGATTGATAAAAGCCTAAAGTCATGGTGACCATAGTACCAGACTTTGTGTGCAAAAGAAATCAGTGTGAGATTTACCAAGCCACTATCCTCTGAGACACGAGACACAGAGCTGTTTCTCTGTTGAGAGGACCCAATTTAAATGGCACTGAATTTGCTGAAGCCCCAGGTAAGTTTGAGCTCTTGGCTACATGCATTCCTAAAACCACATATCTCATTTCTAGTTTGGGTTGGTCTAGTTTCAGCTTCCAGCTCTTGGAGCTACAGCTTTGTTTGTGAAACAAACGCTTGCTGTTACTAACCTTCTTCCCATTTAAGTACCTCTTAATTCTTAAAGAAACCAGATTGAGTTGTGTGGTCTCTGGCTGCAGGGTGTGTCTTCCATGGTTTGTGGATTGATTTAGCTCTGGGGTGGAGCGTGGTGTTTCGGCATCCTTTTAAAGTGGAAATTGCACACTGTTTTTCAAAAATTACCTCAAATGTTGCTGTGTATTCTGCACCATCTTAAAAAGAATTTTTTTATTCATATTGTGCCTTTATCCTGGTTTTCTTTAAATTAATTTCAGTAGTGATTTGGGCAGCAGTTAGAGCATGTCTTACATGGACATGGTGACTTACAGATAAAAGTGTATAAAAAGCTGTTCCATATTCTGGGGGTGATTCTTCACTCTGTACAAAGGGAGGCTCTCTGGTTGCATTAAATTACTGACCCAGTGTGAACACTTCCCCTCACTCCTCTATGTACCTTCTGCACTGCAAAACTCAAGTCTTAAACCTCTGATTTCTTGTCAAGATGCTTAGGATTATGTCAAACATAGCATGCTCTGCACCCCACAAGGAAGATGTTCTAATATACTAGAGACCAGTCTTCTCTAGAATTTAAGAAATAGCCTTAAAGGGTTTTGCAGAGCTTTGCACCCTTTTCCAAAAGCATACTTGCTGAGATGCAGGGTCTTAAGGAAGAGCAAGAGGTGATCAGAAAGGATGGGAGATGGGATATTCTTCATGCTCCTATGATTTGGTGGAAAGTGTCACAAGGGTTATGTAATAATAATTAGTTGACATTCCAGGTGTATGACCTAGTGAAACTTCACCTTTGTGCATTGCTTTAATTTTGGTGTCTTGTACTACCTTGCTCTTGTGTGCTGTGGTAGCCAGCAGGGAAGTTGGGGGCTGTGCTGCACTTCTGGGTGTGCCTGAGGTAGGGAGATGCATTGAGCAGTGTCTTCCTCAGGCCAAGCCACTCCATCCTTCTAGAAGAAGACTCAGTCTGTCTTCCCAACACTGTCATATCAAGCTGCTTTTGCCTGGCTGATGAAAACCATCAGAGACTTCTTCCATACCATATTCTTATCATAAACCCCAAATACCCCTTCTAAAAACCTTTCTGAGGGAAAATGACATCCATGTGGTTCCTCTGACACAATCGACTGCTGTCAGCCAGATGATATTGCAGGGACGAAGCTGGTGCCTTCCTAAGCCTGGTGCTGGGATCCAGAGAAGTGGAAGAGCTCCCCTGTGCAATCTGAAAACTCCTCTGTGTCAGAGTTTGCAGAAACAAACACATGCATTGGGCCCAACCACCATTGCTCAATCACTTTTCCCCATTGCCCTGTCCTTGAACCATCTGGAGTCAGAGATGAAAGCAAATATGGGGTTGATGAAACCCAAAGCCTGGAAAATTATCCTGAAAATATCAAATGCTACTGTCACAGGATAGTCTTCATTCACATGGAAATGAGCTGGCTATTTAACTGGATGCAAATCCTTCTTCACTGTTTAAATTTCCATAGCAACTGGACTCAGCCTCTTGGCTTCTGCTTTCCTCTTTGACAAGGAAATCTGAGGCACCTGTGTGAAGTGCACTGAGCAGCAGATTGACAAAAAGGCGAGTGCCATAGTTAAGTAGTTCACTGGTCTATGTCGGCTCTCCCGGACTCACAGCTAGAGCTCAACACTCGTAACTGCTTTCTAGAATCTGCCCTTTATTTATGCAGTTGTGATCTGTGATCGCTGCTTCCTAAAGAAAGCAGCAAGGGTGAAATCCCACAGCTGAGAGCCTCGCTGTTCCCCAGACAGAGGCCTTTTTTCCTCTTTCCCTCCCCCAACAGACTTCTCCTGTCTCGGCTCCCTTGCAGCTGCAGCTCTCTTGCAGGAGCTGTAGACAAGGGGGATCCTTATTCTTGCTGATGGCAGTGTTTCTTTCATAGAATCATAGACTGGCCTGGGTTGGAAGGGCCCCCAAGGATCATAGAGCTCCAACCCCCCTGCCACAGGCAGGGACACCACCCTCAGGCCTGGATCTACACAAGGTTGCCCAGGGCCCCATCCAACCTGGCCTCGAACATCCCCAGGAATGGGGCATCCACCCCCTCTCTGGGCAGCCTGTTCCAGCACCTCACCACTCTTTCTGTAAAAAACTTCCCCCTAATATCTAGTATCTAATCTTTCTAATCTATCTAATCTTTCATTTCTGAAAGGGTCAAAACTTGAACATGGAAAGTCTTGTCTGTTGATTAAATTAGCTGTATGTGGGGGAGAAGTCCTGTGTCTGCAAACAGGCATAAGCAAGGGCCAGAGGATGTTTTTCTGGATCAGCTAGTGCTCAGCCAGCTACTGCAGCTGTGTTTCCATTCTGCGAAGGCAGAGGTTTTGAGAAGGATTTTTGCATTTGTTTCTGATAGATGCAAATCAGACAAGTGTTTTCTGTGGTCACCTCTCAACAACCTCTCTCCCCAAGCACCGGGGGATATAACCCCTAGACTCAAACTCATCACTGTGAGCGTGAAAGCCAGCTTTATTGGTAAATGTCTCCTCTCAGGCTGTCTCAGCAGCCTGCTGACTTGGCCACACCTGAACTTCTTGAGGAAACACTTAACATAAAAGGCCTGAATACAAAAAAGAAAGTGGCCTGGTTCAGTATGCCTTCACCTCACCTCAAAACCTTGGAGACAGCAGTGGCCCTGCAAAGGGGCCTTGTACCTCTCTGTTTAGAGCAAGTCACTATTTGTAATGTATGTTTTATATTTCACTAGGCAGTGATTGCTACCTTTGTCAGTTCAGCCCTTGGACATTACTTAGTGGTTAAGCTGTCTGAACCACAGAATGACTAGCTTGGAAAAGACCTTTAAGATTGAGCCCAACCACTCCTGTCCTCCACTAAACCGTATCTCTAAGTACCTCATCTTCCTGTCTTTTAAATACATACAGGGATGGTGACTCAGCCCCTCCCTGGGCAGCCTGTTCCACATCCTGACAACTCTTTCAGTAAAGAACTTTTTCCTAACATCTAATCCTAACCTGCCCATGCAGGTTACAGCAGCTTAAGGCCATTTCCCCTTGTCCTATCTCCTGTCACTTGGCTGAAGAGACCATCACCCACCTCTCTACAACCTCCTTTCAGGTAATCGTAGGCAGCAATAAGGTCTCCCCTCAGCCTCCTCTTCTCCAGGCTGAACATCCCCAGCTACCTCAGCCGCTCCTCATGTGCTTTGCCCTCCAGCCCCTTTGCCA
>VZTU01023438.1:0-162754 GCA_013400835.1 Zapornia atra
GTTTTGTTTCTTTTTTTTTAAAGTTGTATGTGACATGATGCATCCAGTTGAAGAATAGAGCAGGCCAGTTATTCACCAGGAGAAGGACTGACTGCTGTAAGGCAAAATCATACTTAACACCAGTTTAAGTTGCACAGCACGCAGACTTACAGATCTGGGAGGGCAGATGGACATATGAATCAGAAACAGTAACTGGCAAGTGATGGCATGGAGACACACACACACGAAGAGAGAGGAGTAAATTCTAGCTGTCATTTTAGCTTTTCCTAGTAGTCTCTGACAAGGCAGATATATTTACTGCCTGCCATTTTCTCAAGCTGCAGCAGCACTCAAAGGAGCAAGGCTGATGGCACGTGAGACCCAGACAGTGACGAAAATGGATTTCAGTAGTAAACCAGCCCAGACAGCTGCTGCTGTGTCACCCTATCAAACAGCCACCATAAAACAAGTATGGTTTGATCCCACTACAGCACAGAAACCTGCAACTCTGGTAGGAGCTAACGAGGAGGTATGGCTGTTACAGCCTGATTAGGGCACTGTAAAAGTTACAGGGGCTTTCACTTCCAAGACTCCGACACATAACACATCTTCCCTACTTTCTCCCTTACCTCTCTGTTTTAACATCACTACCAGTTAAGAGCTAAGACTGCATAAGGAGCAAAAGAATAGTTCTTAGTAGTTACTCTTTCTCCAACCTGACTGGTTTTCCAAACTCAAGTTTAACCCTCTCTTTTGATACTTTGCATCCCCTAACAGAGAAACTGAGTGAGAGATGCCTTCTTCAGAATACTGGACAACACGTTGGAAGACCCAAACCAAAATTAAATCTCTCAATTCACCAACTCCTTCATGTCTACTCTTTGAAGTCCAATAGGTAAAATTGCAGGGGAAAAAAAAGAAAAGGAAGAAAAGCATTAAAATAAAGAAGCTGTGGCCAGAAGATATCATGCCATTGTTATATAAACGCTGTAATGAATAGCCACACAAAACCTAGTGCATGAAAAGCACAGAAACTATTTGCAGCTATGACACTACAATATATACCAATTTTTTTAAACCCAGATTGGATGCAAAAACATCAGAGGATTATATTTGCTGCTGATAACTCCAAGCATTAATGTTAAATGTTCTCTTAATGCTAACCTGTTTTCATAAGCTTGTTGCAACAGATTGGACATAACAAAACACAGATTCACTTAGCTAAGGGCCTTAAGATAGGGGAAAAATCCCAGCTTTAAGTAGAGAAAGACCTGCCTATCTATTCTATCTTCCCTGAGCTACGTACCAATTAAAAGACTTGTCTACTGTCCAATGTAAGCTGAAAAGGCTTGCCTACTTTCTCATTATGGAATTCCTGCTGGAATGGTTGCAACAGCCCCCCATCTAGAAGATCCACAATACCCAGTTCACACACAGAACAGAAGCGACTGTTTCTGCTGCGTGGCCACCAGTCTTGTTTAAACACAGCAATTCAGCACGGTATAGGAAAAGTTCAGCCAGTTTAGAAACTGTTGTTCGAGGAGAAAATGAAAAAGGGGGAGGCGGGGGGAAAGTTACTTAACTGAGTTGTCAGGGTCCCATTGGTGTAGCACACCTTGCTGTCTCTGACCAACATCAGCCCCCCAGGAGCCCCACACTTAGGTGGGCAGGAGGTCTAAGAAAGGCCGCTGCTCAGAGCCATTAAGACCTATTTGTGCCCACAGGGCTCTGACCTAAATATCTCAAATGACCAGTCCTCCCACCATTCAGCTTATCTTAATGTAACTGCAAAGGAACAAGTAGCATATTCTCCCCGTGTTTCTGAAATACACAATCCTCTCTGTACCAGAGCAGAGACGGCCCCGCGTTCTCCTGGTGCAGGAGTTCACCTGAGCATCACAGCTGGGAAGGACAGGACACTTTCACTTGTGCTGCGGGAAGGAACACCCGTGGTACACGTGAAGTCACTTCTGCAGCTCCGGTGACTCACGGCAACAGGGACTGCAAATGACGCATGTGCTGAGGCAGTTTGGATCTTCAGAGCCACAGCAGCCAAATGAAAGGAAAATGATGCCCACTGGAGACCCAGGCTGGTAATTAATCTTTAGACAACATTTGGCATTCCAAGTAAATTTGATCTAGAAACTGACTAATGTCTCAAGTGTCTGCAGAAGCTTGGGGACAGGAGGAGAACAAGAACATGACAGAAAAGTGAAGTCATGTGCTACTTTGAGCAGGAAGACAAGAGAGGGCTCGGTCTCCCCATGGCTTCACTTCTCCAAGCATAATCCTCCTCTGCCACAGCCATGCTCACAACATCACCCACCCACCCATTTCCCTGCTGCTACTTTTTTACATTTATGTATGCCAGAGTCCCTGCCCTTAACAGTTTATAATCAGAAAGGAGAAAACAATAGTAACAGGCAAAAGAGAAAGGAAAAAGCAAAAACAAAAAAAACCCCAAACCCAAAAACCCAAAACACAAGAAAATAAAACTGGAGTATCCAGTTCTGGCACTGCTGCTTTTAATTAAATCCATGGAAAAGCATATGACAGATTTCTATCATGGGTAGGAACAGAAGGCTGACTCCATGATCTAAGCATCAGTCTGATGCCACACAACACAACTGTGTTTCACCATAAAGCTAAAGCAAGCAGCAAGCAAGGGCAGGGAAGCAAAGGTGAAGCAAGTGTGACTGTAGAGGAGCTGAGTGCAAATATCAGGAGAAGGAAGTGAAAGGAGGTGGGCAGCAAGGCAAGAGGATAGCAAAGGGCTGACATGTTAAGAAAGCAATACAGCTAAGAAGAAACAACTCTTAAGTGCAGGCAAGAGAGAATCGAATTCCAAAGGTATCTGATCCATCTGACTGAGAAGCTCTTCACCACTGGCTTGGATGCTCCCTTTTGAAATCCCCTACATAAGAAGGTCCCTTGGCTGGAAGACCTTATTTTCCTTTATGGGCTCTCAAAAGCATTTCTCGCAGTACTGGAGCCACACATCTCAGGGCACGTAAAAGAAGAGAAAGAGCCAGGCACAGCTGTGGGGCTGGCCACCACCTGCAGGCAATACCCTACATAAGGGTCACCAGACTGTAGTCTGGTATTTATACAAAACAACAAAGCCAACAAGGCAGAGGAATCATCTGTGTCTAGTCATTAACAAACTAGACTAATACTTCATTCAACCCTCGGTACAGTTCCTTCACAGCAATTACAGGCTGCACCTCCCACAGATTTCTGTTACTTATTAGGGAGCGCAGATAACAGACCATTCTGCGTTACTTCGCTGTGCAATCTTCGCAACGGTCTGTAATTAGGAGCACTGAGCAAAAGAAAGAATCCACAGGAGAAAATGATGCTAAGAACCGGGGTGAAAGCAGTTGTATTTTTACGTGTCATGAAAAAGCTTCGCATTCCTAGAGGAACATCAAAGAAGGATTCTGATGACAAAGATCATTTAGATCCAACCCTCTCCTGAAATGAAATTAGGTTGGGAGGGGACCCGCCTGAGTAGAAGGAAAATGCATTTTGCTCGGCATTGGTGAGGCCGCACCTTGAGTGCTGTGTCCAGTTCTGGGTCCCTCACTACAAGAAGGACATTGAGGTCCTGGAGCACGTTCAGACAAGGGCAACCAGGCTGGTGAAGGGGCTGGAGGGCAAATCCTATGAGGAGCAGCTGAGGGAACTGGGGATGTTTAGCCTGGAGAAAAGGAGGCTGAGGGGAGACCTTATCACTGCCTACAGCTACCTGACAGGAGGTTGTAGAGATGGCGATGGTCTCTTCAGCCAGGTGACAGGAGATAGGACAAGGGGAAATGGCACAAAGCTGTGCCAGGGCAGGTTCAGATTAGATGTTAGGAAAAAGTTCTTCACTGAAAGAGCTGTCTGGATGTGGAACAGGCTGCCCAGGGAGGGGGTTGAGTCACCATCCCTGGATGCAATTAAAAGACAGATAGATCAGGTACTTAGGGATATGGTTTAGCATAGGACAGGAATGGTTGGACTCGATGATCTTAAAGGTCTTTTCCAACCTTCTAATTTTGTGATTCTGCTTTGAACAGAAGCCACAAGCTGAGTTGTCATATCACGGATCTAAAGGTCAACAGAGACTCTTACTGACTTCAGCTACTTAAGAGACGTTTTCTCCCTCATCTTTTTTATCCACCTGCCACACTGATAGTCATCACCTCTGCAAACAGCTGATAGCTGTGATGGGCAGCACAATCAAGGTTGCCATCATCAGAAATAAAAATGCACAGATGTTTTTCCGCTCTCAGTGGGTCTGACTGCAGCCTGAAATGATTTGGGCCAGGCTAAAAGAAAGAATAATAATCCTGTGCTGGCACATATTATGAGTTTTTACAGGAATGCTGGAGAAACTTGCAATGTTTTCCCAGGGAGAGATGTTAGCATTGGAGGGACCATTCTGAAGTTGACCATTATAAGGCAGACTATATAAGTACTACAAAACTGTACTTTATGTCATCAGATCAAAGAACATATGGAGTAGCTAAGAGAGAAGATTGGTAATTTATAGTGACATGGCAAGAATTTAAAAACAGTAAGCCACCAAAACAATAGGACAGGGAGAAAAAGGCAATTTCAAAAGTTTCCATAAAGTAAAAATCAAAAATCTTCTTTTGTGTGCATGTTTTCACATGACTCTGAGTCAGCTAAGCAGGCTACGAAAGTCAGTGAAACGGAAAATGTAACAATGTGTACTGGAGGTAAGTTACAACAGCAGAATAACAAGCACCCGGGTTAGTACTTTAGAGTCACATTAGAAGGGGCTTCGTTTCCTGACTGACACACCAGCCACTGATTAACATGCCTTACTTTACTGGTATTTTCTAGCATGTACAACAAAACACTTGGAAGCAAGTCAAGTATTTTATGTCAGCTCAGTTTCCAATTTTCTTGTACATGTCAAATTAGCAATCTGCTTTGTTTGCTAATCAGGAGCACAGATGAAATGAATTCCACACATAAACTCGACCAGTGTGAAATAAAAGAGACAGTATAACAAAGCTTTAATGAAACTGCACCCAGCGTTCAGGGAAACTAATTATTCATGAAAAAGACAGACAAGCTTCTTCACCAGAATTCAGCAAAACAGCGTTTGCAATGCTCTGATAAAAGGGGAACAGTGTCATCTGCCTTCAGCTTGCTGGAGCGTAAACCAGCAACATCTTTTAAAGTCATTAGAATTTCAGCAGCTGATACTAAGGAGGCTTGGTAGCAATTTTATTTTTCTTTTTTTAATTGATATGATGATAGCAAAATGGATGTTTGATGAGATGCTAGCGTTGCTTGAAGTTTCTGCAAGGGATCCAGAGACCATGGAAGAAAAGCCATCACAGGGCTCTGTACTGCCACCCTATGGCAGCACTGAGTAGAGACGTTCTCAGTCCTGACAGATCTGAAAACTTTTACATGACTGAGATCTCCCGCTCAGGCGGATCTGCTGAGTGACAGAGCGTCACAGAAACCAGCGAGACATGGAGCAGATCTAAATATTCACATCATTTGCTGTAGATATACTCTGCTTATGCCTTACCTTGTGGTGTTTGGTTTGCTTTTTTTCCCCTCGAGATGCAAGAGGTGACCAAGCAAACTGCTTCTCTTCCACACTATATTCTTTTCCCTTGGAACCGCTAGAGTGAAAGGGAGAAAGATGGTTACCCTTTCAATAACAAACATATTTTTTAAGTGTAGTGAAGTTGATTCCTATACAATGGCCAAAACTTGACAGCCATGAACTCTGTTATTCAGAGAGGGCATAAAGTACTGGAATGGGTAATGGGAGTATCCTTCAATAGTTACAGTTTTCTCACTGTGTTTTAGAAAATTCAGCTGATCTTGGTAGTCACTGCTATTGTCACAAAAAACCCCAAGTGTACTTTGTGTGATGGTTAGAAACAAGTATGCCAAAGTCTTGTCCTTACCTGAAGGCACAACAAAGATTTTATTTTCACAAATAGAGAAAATATTCTTCATTGTAGATAGCTATTTTGGTGTAAAAAATCAGTGAAAATTAAAATCTGTGTTATTTTTCATGTGAGTTATTTAGTTCAGATAAAATCTATAAAAGTGACAGTTTACATTGACTCCTTGACTGAAATGAAAACTACCATCTGATCTGCATTAGGATTTTCCCACCTAGTCATTCTGAAATTATTTTTTTTCATTAGCAAATCCACTGCCATAGGATGGACCCCTCTTGCCCCTCTCTTCTCCCCTTCTTTCCCCTCCCCCTCTTTTCCTCTCCTTTCTTTCCCTCTCTCTGGTCTTACCTGGTTTACTTCCTCTCTACCAAATCTGTCAAAGAGCTACTTGTTGGTGCATTTGTTTTACTTCAGCTGATCGGTGCAACTGAACTGGCACTTACTCGCTTTTGGGCTACTCTAATTTTGACATACTGAAAAAATATAAGAAAATATTACTTTGTTAGAAAGTTGCCCTCGAATCAGCCTTAAATTAACAGCTCTCCCTCTCTCCCTGGCACGTCACTCATTTTTATTTGTCTCACTTTGGCTTGTTTCAAGACCACAGGGTCTTGTAGCCTCCTCTAGTACGGCAAGTCATGCTCCCTGGTATCTACACCAACTCGATTCCACTGGGACTCCACCTGTCTAAACATGGGTGACTAAATATGTACACAGTGTTTCAGATAAGAACCTGCCGTGCTTTTTAATGGCATTAGTAGTCCCACAAATGTTACTGAAAATGCCTCATCCCACAAATCAAGGCTTTTATTTAAAGCTAAAAAGTATCAGTCAGCATAGATAACACAGCAGAAGGCCAGCAAGGAGTCTGCATTAGCAGAGACTGGAGATAGTGAAGTCCTTCTCTGAAGGACTGTTACATTTAGAGAAAAGGTACTGCAGCCTAATCCACGATTTATTTTTGAGACTCTTCCCTCCAAAGTTTTGTAGAAAAAAGGTCAATACAGGCATCATGATGTAACTTGGCAGCGCTGTATAGAATCAGAGAATGGTTTGGGTTGGAAGGGACCTCAAAGATCATCTAGTTCCAACTGCCTGCCGTTTCAAAAATGAGAGCGATACTTCCCCTTTTCCAGTCAGTGGGAACTCCACCAGACTGCCATGGCTTCTCAAATGTGATGGAGAGTGGCTTAGCCATTTCATCCACCAGTTCCCTTGGGACCCACAGAAGCATCTCATCAAGTCCCATGGACTTGTGTACCTTCAGGTTTCTTAGATGGTCTCAAATTTGATCTTCTTCTACAGTGGGCAGGCTCTTCATTCTCCCAGCCCCTGCCTTTGCCTCCAGTGTGGCTAGAGCCCTTGCTGGTGAGGGCTGAGGCAAAAAACCCAATTGAATACCTCAACCTCCTCCATATCCTGGGTAACCAGGTCTCCCATTACATGCCAGAGGGGACCCATTTCCATGCACTAAGAAGTGCAGGTAGAAAGAATCTTAAAGGACCAGACTGCCACCGGACATGGCTGGTTTGAGTCATCTTTGATGCTACATTCAACAAGGGAATGGGCCTTATCTAAAGCATACTCAACACTGTGGAAACATTTGCCCTGACTTTCATAGTTTCAAGCAAGCCCAGGGAGGGCTAAAACCCAGCCTCAGGTAAGCCTTATCATAAATACAATGCAGGTGGTTAGGAGCTGTTGTATTTCGGTTTCAGATACCCATGAATCAATTTTTTGAGAAGTATTTCAGAGAACATCTGGACTCTAAGGTTAAAGAAAAATGAAAGTTCTGAAAAATATTATTGTAGCTCTGATGAGAAACAACACTTAAGTCCTTTTTTTATTTGGTGAAGACTCGTATATCCTGATATTATTAAAATTCATAGGCTTGTTGTGTGTAAAAAACACTTTACAAAGATTTCAACTTGTCTTTATAAGCAGTTATTGCCTCACTCAAAACATAGCAAGAGAAGTGTTCTTCATTTAGAGAAGACAGCCCTACTTTCTTTCTGTCCCGGTCTGTCTCCGGAGATAAATCAGAAGTTTCATCCTTCTCTACAAGCAGTTCTATTCTGCAGAAAGAACTGATATATTTCAATTTAAGACCACACCTTCTCAAGTTTGAGTAAAGGTCTCATCTGTATTTACAAAGAACTGAATAAAGATAATGACTGGATGATTATCACAAAAAGGGCATAAAAGGTTCGCCCCCAAACACTTTATTTTATGCCACATGTGTTGAGTTCCTAAATAAAACCAGGCTGGGGAATACATTTAATTTTGCTCAGTCAGGTCGGTGTAGAAATCTTATCCCAGATTGAACTGGAAGCTCACACTGAGGATGACTTGATATATCTAATCTGAAGCTGATGAAAGGATTTCAGATTCCTAGAGCTTTCAACTTAATTTTTTTCAAACATGATGGTTTTGGGGTTTTGTTTATTTGTTTGTTTTTTAAAAGGAATGTAGCAGACTTCTATTTAATATTAAAAAATAATGAAAGCGAAGGCTCCTAGAAACATGGTCACTTGCTAGTACTATTTGTAAGTCAATGAACAAGGAAGTCTGCAAAATAATTCCCTGATCCTAAGGCCTCTATTTCCTAATGTGCCATGGATTGCAGTAAGCTGCATCATTACTGCTTCTGCCATGACGTGGCCCTGCATTGCATGTCCCTTTGAATATTGCACTTCACTACAACTGGGATCCCAGGAGAAGGCCACCACACTGCACATAATTTAGGCAGCTACTCAAAGCTCCTGCTCTAAATTATAAACTGGTGATATTTATATTTGAATAAGACAGCTGCAGATCTGTAAGTAATAGTCCCCGAGTCCTTAACCTTTCATTTTTGAAGAGCAGTGCTCCTCTGCCCCACCACTGTGTATCACTGAGACTCTGTTCTTTCTAGCAGATCTGGATCTTGTCACTCTCAAACACAAAACCCACAAGATCGGCATTCTGATGTTAACACAGCTATTACAAAGTTACCCTAAGAATATCTTTAAACCAAACTTTGTACTTACAATCAATAATTTCCACCTTTAAAAACTGCACTTGGTCAAAGCTATTACAAACTTTCAAATGCAACATTACACTATGCTAAGCAACTACTTTTGAAACTTCTGACTGCTATGACCTGCACTGGCTAAGCATCAGAGGCACGATGAAGTTTTCCTGCTACCTTGCTATCCTCACATAAACTCATAGCTTTATAAGACACAATTTTGCTAGGTCGCAGACTAGTAATTGATCCTTTGTACATAACAAACTATTTCTCAGTACTTAAAACAGAAGCTGACACACACCATCAAGTATGTGTCCACCCTTACTCACTAAAGCCCTAAAACACTTCTTAACTGCTCTCCACTGGACACAAGCCAAATGGGGGCATCAAACAGCTTTTTACTGAACACGTTGCATAAAAGACACCTCTACCCCCTTCTCCCAGCATTTTGCTATTAGAATCAGTTTGTGCAGCTCTGTCCCTTAAATGCAACGGTTTGGCATCTACTGTTTTCCAGTGGGATCAGGACTTGCCTCAAGGAGCTCTTTCCATTCTCTCTGGTATCACCAACAGCTGCAGCCACGCTGACCGTGAGGAACTGTGCTGGGCCTTGGCATACGGATCCCCATGTTGCTTCTTGACATCCATGTTGATATTTTGTTCATAACCCAAAGATGACATATAAGCAGGACACTGCAAAAGAAATTTTTTTTTTATAGCCAGAAGACAAATGTGATCTGTTTGAGCTCTCTCCTGGACCAGATACAGAGACCCAAATTTAAGGGACGATTCATTCCTACACCAAGGCTCATCACATAAATCTTACCAGTCTGTAAGGCTGCTGTATATCCAAACATATTGCAACCCAACCCTTTCAAAGCTGGAATGGAGCTAAAAAGTAAACATATCTTCACCCCCACTCTCCCCCCCCAAAAAAACCCCCCACAAAACCACAAAACAGGAAAAGAAAATATGAAAAGGGAAAATTAGACAAGTCAGATGAGTTTTACTGCCATATGCTAAAAATTTTCATGCACCTCCCTTGATTTTAAGTTTGAGGGTTCTTCCTAATAATATCACTCTAATTGAATGGTAGTTAAGCATGTGTTTTGATTTGCAGAAGATAATGACTTTTCTGACAGCATATAAGATTTATCCCAGAAACCCTAATACCCTAAAAGAAGTCTTTCCTGTAATCATTGTCTTCACACTTTCCCACACTGAGGACCTCTACTAAATCAGTGCAAATCAATAAAGTGAAATCACAATAATGTGATTCTGGTATTCTATGCACTGCTGGGATCACTTGAAAATCAAATGCGTTGCCAAAGAACGTAGCTGGCAGTTTACCTCCACTGTGTTTTCATGGTGTGAATGAAACAGCGTAGAGCTGGAAGCAAGCATTCAAACAGAAGGAGTCAGACAAAAGAAATGCAGAAATTAAAGGAAAAGGCTGAGGAGAAAGAAGAAAAATTGAGATTATGCAGAGGAAATTATATTGAAGGAAAAAGGTGAGATGATAAGGGACTGGAGAGGTAGGCACTAGGCTAGAGAGAATAGCTCAAACATGAGGCTTAGACACTGAAGAATAAAAGACTCCAGTAAATGAAATGGCAGCAGCCCTACTTGCAATAATAAATGTTTTTATTTCCAACTTTTCTAGCATTAAGTTTCCAGCAAGGATCTTGATGCTGATTAAGTGTTCCTACAAGTTAACAGAGACACAAAACACACCAGAAGAATGCAGTACTAATACAATTTCTAAGCCATATTAGATGGAGATTTTGCACCCTCTGCAGGTCCAGGGAGATATAAAGGAACCACAAACACACCCATCCTATAATAAAATGCACATCTTCCAGCTCCAACAGATTTTGTGGGATTTCTGAATGCAGAATTGTGGGTGCTGTATTTATGGGGTTGTGGCTGTTGTCCCCCTTTCATACCTTCCTGACTGACATGCCATCCTTCAAGAATCAAGCCATAGATTTTATTTATACCACAAAGAGACTTTGAGGATCCCTTCACAGTCTGAGTACAGAGCACTACCCCGCTAGCTGTGTTCAGGGCACTCGGTTTTCTTGGGAGGTGTGGCAGCAACCACAAGCCTTCTTTAGGCAAAGCTCTTACGTTCACTGCTTTGAAATTTCAGAAGAAAGGAGGTTTAAAGGCAAAACCTACAGCATGTTTAGCCTCACTTAAACATAAATTACGTTGTATCTCACTATATATATTAAGTTAGGCTTTTTTCATATACTAGTTCATATTCTTTGTGCTTGTCTGCTTGACTATATGAGCTAAGACTGAAAAAAACAGCACCAATCATACAATTGCTTTGTAGTGATAAGAAGATTTCAGGTATTTTTTCACTGATTCTTCCAATGCCACTTTGGAAAAGATTTTAAATTTAACACAAAAATATATTCTTACTCTAAAAAAAAAAAAAAAAGGCAAGGTCAGACACTGAACAATTACATCAATGTAACCATGCAATGAAAAATCACTGTGTAAAAATAATTAAACCTAATATATAGATATAAGAAATTAAATCAATGGGGTTTGAACTTTATTTCCTCAAAAGACAGCTGTCCTCTAAAATACTGAAAGAGAAAAATCTTGACAGTGGCTGACAAAAGAGCAAAATATATAATACTGTATCTAAGGTGACAGTGAGTTTGATGGATTTGGTAAAGCCAGTTATATATTGCAGTGCACCTGTATCGGATCCAGCTGCCCTACTACATGTTACATTGCAGCAAATATATACAAAGTCACTGACTGATGATAAAAATTTGTGATGAAAAGACATGCAGGACTAGCGTCAAGTATATTCCAGGGAAAGACTGTATACCACTTCTCCTGATGATTTCAATGTGTATTTAAAACTGGCAGCTGCTTTCAATTGATTTTGAAATCTCCATTGACGTCAATAAGAAAACAATGTCAGCAAAAGATCTATGATAAAATATGATGAGCTTTTTTTTTACTTTAAAGTAACCAATATAAAAATTAGAGTACTTTGCTTTCAGTGGGACTTGGATGAAAAACATTTACATTGAAGAGTGTGATCATCCCTCTTTCTCTACCTTTCTCCTTTCCCCCTGCATCTCCCATCCGCATGTCTAATCTCTTTGTTATCTCCTGCGCCTCCTACACAGGAGCGAATCCTAAGTCTTCCCCTGGTCCCCCCTAAGTCTTCCTCATCAGTTATGGCTCCATTTTCTTCCCAATCTACTAAAGATCGGCAGTACAATCATTCTCTGAAGGCATTGTTATTAGGCATTATAGGGATTCAGGCAAAGGAAGAGATCATTATTTATGCCCTTCAGGTAGAGAAAACTTAGAAGATAATATGGACTGGGTGTAAACTTTGTGATTTAATATTCACAACAGAAAGACCTAGAAGTATTATGTTTTCTTTTTAAAAGTTCATAGTTGACATCCATTATGTTATAAGGCTATATACGGTAATCCCATTATGCTATAGGGGCTATATAAATACCTTAGGAAGGTTTGAACATATTTCCAGCTAAATATAGCTTTAAGATCAAGAATAAATTATGCCAAAATTGAAGAGAGAATAGCAGAAACTCCTAGGGTAGTTAGGTAGAGCCTGTGATCTTCATTCCTTCAGGCCACCAGAGAGTTTTCCAAGCTTCCTTATACTTCTAATGTAAAGAAGCAGCATAAAGCCACTCAAAGCAATCAAGTAAAACAATTTGGGGGGGGGAGGGGGGCGGGCAGGTGGAGAGGAGGGAAACCAAACCCCCGAGTTTTCTCTTTTTACTTTAAATATGAAGTTTGTTGTTCCTCCTAAAGCTGTTTAAAAGATGGATTCTGTGTAATGGAATTGACAGCACAGTACAGCTTTCTTAACAATTTGGTTTCTTGAATGAAAGAAAATAAAATTGTCACCAGGCCTATCCTGAATTGACTCCAGCATGTAGTTGTATTCTCTTACCAAAAGGGGTTGTAAAATTGCAGTCGGGAGTTGATCAGCAGAGAAACACAGGACCCTTCCGCTTTACCCGTAAACATCAATCATATTTAAGAGTCCAGAAAAGTCTGATATAATAAAAAAAGGCTGTAGATGAATAAGAAATCAAAAGTTCAAATTAAGAGTGTAACAGTGAATGAAAGCAAAAGACTCTGTTTACATAAACATGATTAGCTCATAACTCCTGAGTGTGCCCCTTTCTTGAAACAAGTGCTTCTATTTTAATAAGGTCTTTGAATAAAAGGCTGTCAATGTAAGGTCCTTTCCAGTCCTAAACATTCTATGAGTCTATGAATTCTTGTGTAGCAGCAATAAACCACCATCTAAGCCATTAAAAAATAAATTACTTACAGTTGATAAATATAAATATTCTCTCAGGTAACTTGTTGGATGCTTCTCAGGTACATCTGATTGTTCATATTCAGAAATAACTGCAGGTTGAGCATGTCATGTATCTGACAGTCACTACCAGTGCCTCAGAGTGCGAAGAGATGGATCGCTGCCACACCAGTACATTTCCTCACAGACTGAAACGTTCCTTCATTCTCCTCCACAACCAGCCACCTCCGTTCCCTTCGTACCACTCAGCTCAGGCAATCGGAGCTGTCAAGGTACTTACCTGGATTAAAGATGCCATCTCATCTTTTTTCTGAAGCAAACAGCAAAGGAAGAGCTCACAAATTTAAAGGAGGAAAGGAAGAGAGGAGAAGGGTCCCAAAAAATTCCCTAAAAGCAAGGAATACACACCAAACTGCACAATTGCTGAAGAAAGCCTTCACAGGAGTTCTTCCTTTGCATGGTTGAAGTATACGGTTCTGGAGGAATATGACATACTCACCTGGCTTGGGATTCAGTGGCACACTGGTGTTTCAGGTCCAGTGAATTTCTAAACCTGGTCGTAAGAGTTTTGGTGAAAAATTTTGCTTCAGTGTTGGTATAATTGGGGTCTTATAATCACCCCAAAATGCAACTGCTGCAGGTAGGTGATTTCAGTAAGTACTCAAAATCCATGATATGCTGAATTTTTGTTCTTCCCGTTGCACTCAAGGAGGTGAGGATCAATGACAGCATTTTAGGTATGTCTGGCTCATATACCAGCTTTCATCACCACAGATGTACCACTTCATCTGGCTGACATTGTCAGATCCATAAACATGACAGTTGTGTCTCAGAGCAGATAAGTCATTGGGGTTTGTTTACTTTTGTTTTTAAAGAAAGGCTGAGAGAATACAATTCAAAACCACACCAAAGTCTGGGAGTGCCAGAGTATAATAAAAAAGGCAATAATTTGGCTTCTCTGACCACCAGAGGCGTCCTAAAGGAAGGCCACCTGCAAAGCAAGGTCACCCTCAGCAAGCTGACAGCACTAGGTTGAACACTGCTGCCACGTTTACACGTGCAGTGCACACCCCCATGCTGCAGCTGGGGGATGTGTTGGGCGGGGTGCCCCAGGAGGGTGTGACGGGACCGTGACTCAGCTAAAGCACGGAGGCAGACATGGCTTGATCTTCACCCACATAGAGCACTAAAAAAAAAAATAAAAAGAAAGAGCCTGGAGGGCTTTTTGACTCCTATAAACCCAGGTTTTATTAGGGTATTTACAACAATCTTTATCTTCTATAAAGATAAGGTAATTGGGTAGAACGGAAGCATAAAGGCTCATAAACAAATTTGTGGCACTCCCTTGCCAGCTCAGAGTTCAGTAGCTTTCTGACTTGCATCACTTTGCAACTTCATCCTTAGGAAGCACTTTCCACCAAGCCCTGGCCAGATCTGCTTCCCCTCAGACCTGTCTTGATGCAACATTCCCAGCAATGTGGCTCAGCACAACCCTGCAGCCCCTTTAGCCTGCCCCAGCTGAACAATCATCAAACCACCACCTGGGAGAGACCAGCTCCACCTGCCTCCACACAGCTCAGGTTCCTCTTAAAGCAGTGCAGCAGATACCCTAAACCACGCAGAGAAATGTGGTGGTGTCTCCACAGTGGTCAAAGGTTGACCTTCCCAGGTCTCTCTGAACACACAGGAGAAATAAACGTATCTTACATGGGGAGAGGACAGAAAGAACTTCTCACTAGTTATTGCCTTCTAGATATCCTCCAGAACACCTCAGAGGTGTTTCTGGATATACACCAAAACACCTCACAGGCTGCATCACAAAGCTGCTCAAAAGAAGCCCCCAATAAGCACAGGGAAAGACTCAGCACTGTTACAGCTCTCACACAGATAGCATGGCCAGAAGGAAACATGCTCCCAAGGTCCATGGCTGGTCCTTCCCATGCTCATTATGTTACTATCAGTAAGGCTAATCTTGGCCAGGAAACTACCAGTCCAAATGTTAAACGAGCAGGAGGAAAAGAGGCTGTTACTTGTATCTTGTAGCATCTGTGGGCACAGCCTAATCTTAAGAAGAAAGCGCACAAACAGCTATGATGAAATGTACTAGTGAAAGAGAGCAGCACATTGAACTTTATCCTGCTGGCGGTGGGTGTCTGATGGGGTGAATCAGCACTGGGAAGCTGATGGCATCTTCACTCACTCAGACCCTCTCAAGGAACACAGGCTTTTTGCAAGCACATCCTGCTGACAGATCCTTTCTGTTTTGAAGGCCTGGGATCCAGGTAGCTCCAAATGGTCATCTCTGCCTTGAGCACACTCTCAGCTGCAGCCTGCACTACAACCAACCTTTGAGAGTGAGGCCCCTGCAGTTCATTTACCTTGTAGCTTTGAAACCAGCAGCAGTCCAACCTCTTCCCTCTCCCCAGGCTACTTTGGCATATGCTTTTTGCAGGGCCCCTCCACAGGGACTTCCTGCAAGCATTGGTTTTAGATCAGACGGGACTTAGTGACATGATTCAAGCGATCACCACCACTTCCCATGCCTCATCTCCTGCTGCCATGCAGTGACCTTGCCACAGTAGAGTGGATCTCTTCAGCTAAAGTGAAAGCCAAGGCTGGCTGCTGCAGGCAGCCTTCTGTTATGCAGCACTGTTTCTTAGCATGGCCTTAACCTGAGCCTCTGTCAAATCAGCACCAACAAACGGCTGAAAGATTCATTGTACAGGAGCACAGAAGACACTGGAAAAATACCAACAGCCTTGACTACTAGTACACATCTCCAACCTGATCAGCACTTGGCCTTTTAAATGCTTGAGAAGACTTTGATTAAGACTCTGAAGGGTAATGAAGACATCATTCCCACCTAGGGTGCCCATGCAGTGGGCCGGTCTCCCAGAACCCACTGAACCAGCAGAAAAGACATTTATCACACACACATGCCCCTACCCACTTCATTACAAACCCAGGAAAACTGGCACATCTCCCAGGAACTGCTTCGTTCTAAAAAGCAGGGATTGTCCTGACGCATCTCATCACAATGTTCCCAACCCAGCAATCACAGGCAGTGGAGCGTGACTTGATATGGGGTGCATGACTGTACCCACCCACAAAGGCCCTGAGGAACCACTGCTGAGAAAGCTTTTTGCCTGCAAAGGGCTTCACTGCACGAGAAGGGATTTGCAACAGGCTGCTTCTTGCCAGTTTGGCAAACAGAACTCCTCATTGCCTGCAAAGCACAAGCCCTACCAAATTCAAAGGTGAAATGCCAGCCGCGAGGGATTGCAACTGCCATCCTGCAGGAGAAGACACCCAAAACCAGGTGCTGGTGAGCACCCTGTGAGGTGACAGACAGGCTTTGAACACTGCTGCTATGTTTTCCATTCGTGCACCCACATGCCGTGGTCTCGTGTTAGGAGAGGCTGAGAGAGCCGGGCTGTTTGGCTCAGAGGGAAGACTCGGGAGCCTTTATCATGGATAGATAAAGGGAAGGCACAAACAGGATGGGGCCAGGCTCTCTGCATAGTGGGAGAAGAAGAGACAACAGGCACAAACTGAAACAGAGGAGGGTCCTTCTAAACATCAGGAAGCACTCTTCTCTGTGAGGGTGACCAGCACAGGGTGCCCAGAGAGGTTGTGGAGTTTCCATCTTTGGAGATATTCAAAAGCCATCTCGACATGGTCACAGAATCACAGAATGGTAGAGGTTGGAAGGGACCTCTGGAGGTCATCTAGTCCAATACCCCTGGCTAAAGCTGGCAACCAGCTCTAGGTGGCCATTGCTTAACCAGCTGGGTTAGACAAGATGACCTCCAGTGGTCCCTTCCAACTTCAACCCTTCTGTGATTCTGTGGATACATCTCAATGTCCACCCATATTGAATTCTGCGAAGATGCCCAGAAGGCTGTTAGACTCACAGAGAAAAAAAAAACCCAGGCTTTATCAAAACATGAATGGCAATACTTAACCTTCCTGCTATTCATTATTTCATATGTGCCATTTCATTGTCATTGCAGTCAATACCTTGCAAAGGAAAGTGTACCTTTTATAGTCCTCTCTTACAAACCAACTCTCCCGGCCTTTCTTTAAAAAAAAAAAAAAAAAATTAAAAAATCCGCATCCTGAACACATTTGCTATCCCCTTCCCTTATTGCATGGGGCTACTCACTTGCCAGCTCTGCAGGAGGGGACATTTGAGGCAGTTGAGGAAAATAACGTGCATGGCTTCCTCGAGGAGCACTAACAGCAAGGCAGCCAGACGTTGGGGCTTTCTGACTACGAACTTCACCTGAACGAAACCGTTCCCAATGACATTGCACCAGCCACAGAAGAGGTTTGCTTTTTTTTGCACTTTTACCGAAGGCTGACCACAAAGGAGCCCCACTACTGTCTGAAGAGTCACTCTAAAGGAAGGACAACTCAAAATCAGAGTCTGGCAAACATCCAGCGAGGTGATAGCAGTGCCTTGAAAAGCATGGCCACGCGTAGCAAGGTTACGGACAAGTCACCTCCTGCTATCTGCATGCTCTGATTCATGGAGCAGTAGGGCAGGGTGCTCCAGGGAGCTGCCAGGATTTCTAGGGAGTAAAACCACCGTGACTCAGCTAAAATGTTGTGGTGGATGCACCTCAGCCATTAGCCATACTTTGTCCAGCAAGGGGGGAAAAAAAGCAGGAAAAAAAACCCCTTTAATCTCCCATAAATTCATAAGACAATGACAGTTATCTTTCTTCATGCAGACAAAGCAACCAGACAAAACAGAACAGATATGCCTGAACAGAAAAGCCTGTACATGTAACTGAGTCCTTCCGGCAGATCTCTTCTGCTAGCCCATGCTGTGGCTGAGTTGCCAAAATCCTGCTCCTCCCAGGCCCCCTGGAAGTCCGTTCTAAATCATTCAAGTCTGACCAGCTGCTGGCCATTCCTTGCTTCTCTCCAGAGGCAATGTCACTGCACTCCCTGCTCTCTAAGTGTCTTCTGGATGCACTCAAACACCTCCCAGGTTGCACTCTGAAGCTGCCCACTGGAAGCCCCCAAGAAGCACAGGGAAAAACTCAGCACCTATTCCACCTCCCACACAGGAAGCGTGGCAGGAGATGTGACACCCATGTCCAAGGGTGCTTCTCCCCACCTTTGTTTCATTAGCCCCAAGGCCACTTTTGGATTGAACACAACTGGTTCTGGTTTTAAACAAGCATGCAGGAGGTAGAGAGAGAATGACTCACGTACCCGTATCTTACAGGATCCGTATCTGCCAGCAGAGATTTATCTTAAGGAGAAAGTGTGCAAACAGGTATGGTGAAATACATTAGTTAAGAAGTGGACTGAACTTTGTCCCACTGACTGGGTGTCCAATAGGGTGAAAAGTTCACTGCCACCAGAAGCTGATTGGCAGCTTCACCCGCTCAGGCCATCTCAAGGAACACCAGTTCGTTGCAAGCACATTGTTCTGCTGGATCCTCTCTGTTTTGAAGGCCTGGGATCCAGGCAGTTCTTAATTCTCTGTTTCTCCCCTTTCTTTAGTTGTTTAGGAGCCACATTATTTAGCAACTTTAAAGTGTCGTCGTCCCCCTCCCCGCAGCAAACTGTCTTTGCTGCTCTTGGGAATAGGGTACTTTAGCAAAAAGTGAGGATTTCCATATCTTCCCTCTCCAGTCCAGCTTTTCTGAGGAGAGCTGGCTATTGCTGTGGTCAGCCTAGTGACAGACAATCGATGGGCAGGGCCTTTGGAAGTCAGTCAGCCCAACAAATCAATACCTGGCTGAGCAGCAAGCCCCCAGCAGAGAAGTGACGCCCTCATACAGCTCTGAGGTGTGTACATAACATGGAGGTCAACCTCCAAAGTGGATTAGAAGGCAAAAAGGGGTGCCTGAAAAGAGGCAATGATCACACAAGCTGAAGGTTTGTGATCTGCTACAGTCTAATTCCAGTCATTCTGTGACAGAGGAAAATAGACACGTATATATCATATAGCTAAAAATTTGATCAAAGACAAGAGACAGTTTAGTCTGACACATAAATCTTAAGGCAAATCTGGACATCATCTCTTTCAGGTGACTTAAAATGCCAGCCTGGCTAACTGCATTAAGGGCTTGGAGCGCGCTTGCACAGAGGGGGTTGGCTTAACATAAAACATACAAAATATAAGTAATTTTGAATTAGTCAAAACCAGTGACTATTTTACTATTTTTACTATTTTGCTATTTTCATATTTTACTATAGTTACTATATAAATATATATAGTTATATAATACTATGTAACTATGGTAATCTAGTTATATATATAATACTATATAACTATAGTAACTATAGTTACTATATACTATAGTTACTATATTACTAGTAAAATAGGAAAAAATGTTAATTTAGAAACCTTAGGTCTTAAAAGACAGCTTTAGAGAGAGGAAAAGTATTGAAGACTCTGTCTAGACACCTGGTTTAAAAAAATAGAAAAGGCCAGTGAAGGTTGGTTCTTACACTTTCAGACTAAGATTTGGTGTAATTAAAGGTGAGTTGTAGCTCAATCTCAAAATTTTCTAGTCTGTTCTTTACGTGATTTTAGTCAGCTCCTATTGCTGCAGCACCCAAGAGTCTCTAAAATTAAGCAATAGGTATATGTCATAGGCTTGCTGTAATCAGAAGTCAGTGCAGAACAGTCGTGTGGTCCTTTCTGGGTATAAAATCAATGTACCATTATCGATTTTACAAAATCAGCAAGAGATTTTTGGAGGGTATTTTCTGTAAATCTTGTTCTCTCTTTTCAGTCAAATTCCTCATATCTCTTGCAGCAGCTTTGGGGTTTATTCTATTGGGGGGATGGTTGGTTTTTTTACATATATATTTGCTTTCAATAGAAGAGACATCCTCCCACTACTCTGGTTTGAGCATACTGGAGTTATATAATTTTGAAAACTGGGTTTCCCTGCCTATGTTTTGTTTCTCTCTGCTGCATATAGATATTTGGTGTCGCTGTCATTCTGCAAAGACTGATGACATCCAAAGCAGTAGAAAGATGACAATAAAGCTTGGTTAAGCCAATGGCTTGGAAACCAGGCCAAGGAGAACAGTAAGAGATTTTGTTCAACTCTAAACCCAGAAAACGAGTCTGCTGATCAAATGAAAATACTGCCCTGTGAAAACAGTTCAAATGATGCAAGCACACAAAAATTTATCAAAGCGCTTCAAACACTGCAGTTAGAATGCACTAGCATCATAGTAATTCACAGTTGTCTCTCTATTTTGATAGGCAAACACTATTAGTCCAAGTGCAAAATATTTGATTCTTCATCATTCACACTGTACAACTCAGAAGATGACACCAGTGGAACTTGCACCATGTGTAAAACCGTAGTCAGGGGCCAACGAGGAGCGAGGAGTTTACAGCGATATAAGCAGAAGAAAAAAGAAGACTTAAGAAGCTGAGAATCCCTACTGTGATAAACACAAAGCCTAGGCTTTGTGAGGTGTGAGCTGCCTAAGGTAAGGTGTTGAAATTCCATCAAATTTTTAGTACTTTCCACAGGGATCCATGTGTTTCCTGTACAAATAACAATAGAAACAGAAAAGAAAAAGCCTCAAATAACTTACGTTGATGAGATACTGGTCTCTGTATATGGGCCACATACAGAGTAGAAACATGAAGAAGTGGGTGAAACTGAATATATAATGTAATAGGCTGCCCATGTCTGGAGTCTGTCTTGGAGCCATCTGGCCTTGGCTCTGTGGGACACAGGGGAAGCTTCTGGCAGCTTCTCACAGAAGCCACACCTGTAACCCCCCCACTACCAAAACCTTGCCATGCAGACCCAATACAACAAGGTAATGGGCATTTTAACTTTTTTCCCAATCTCTAAAAAAAGGAATCTTCTCATCCATTTCACTTTGCTGTGATAGGAACAATCCATACTGTATTTTATGGTGTTGCCCTCAAACCTCCACTGCACTGTATACACACAAGTCTACACAAAGGTTTCCTGTTGAGATGCCTGTCAGCTAAAACCCATCAACCCTGAGGACACACCAAAGCTCTGCACACTGCAGGCAGTGCTGACTTGAAGGGACCGTCAGGCTACTGAGAGTACCCAGTCCTTTGTGAGATGTTTCCATGGCACCAAACCAATTTAGAAGTCATGGCAAAAGTCAGTTTTAGAGATGAAGTGCAGCAAGAATGTACTTAAGACTACTCCAAGGTTAGCTGGCATCAATGGAAATAAAAATCTCACCTGGTTATTTACCGGCTTGTACTTCAGCCCTGGCTTGTTCAGGATTCTCTCAATCTGCTCATGGTTGAAGTTGGAGACACCAATGGCTTTTACCAGGCCAGCATCCACCAGCTCCTCCATGGCCTAATAAGGAAGGACAACCAGTGTGTATTTAAGAGGTGGTATTACTGTCAACTACACAATTTTAGTTCCCTGAAGCTGGTGACAAAGCAATGCTAGATTAAATAATAGTATCTCAAATTGAAAAATTAAACCAATTTTTTCACCTTGTATTATCCGTATGCTTTATGTCCCCTTGTAGATGGGAAGGTAATGTAAGAATGGCTTGGTCAACCTTTTTGTAATGGGAAGCAAAGTCTTTTGCTTTGGCTTTTATTTGGGGGTCATTTTACCAGACCTAAAAAGCAAAAGACACCCCTCCACCTCCTTCTATGCCAGCATACTACCTCTGAGTTGAAAGAGCACAGCAAGAAGGATGTAGCTTAGTATTTTGAGGTAACTGAGTTTTTCTTGCAACTCCAATCTGCTATTGTAGAGAAAACTACAAACTTCCAGTTGTAGAATCGCAGAGGTGCAGGCAGCAGGAGCAAATCCTGAATCCTCTTGGTCCACAAGGCAAGGGGTACCAAAGGACAGCTGAGAAGTGTTAGAGTTCCCTATCTACATAAAACACCCAGTAAATTAACAGCCACACCTGCATTAATCTGTGCTTCAGTTCTACTATTGTGTATATTCAAATACTATTTTAGTGCCAGCACCTATAGTGATGATAGTTCCCTACTCTTTAGTCTTAAAGACATCTCCTTCTTGCTCCTCAAAACACAGGGTAGCACCAGCTCTGCTTGTTCTGGTCATGAAATACAATGTTGTGTGACTATCTCCTGTGCCCAAAGCTATTACTTAATCTCATTGTGCAGGCAGATCTCCGCTCCATCTTTAATGGTTAGGTAAATTAGGTAAACCTAACGTTAACCGTTGGTTAAGTGTGAAAGATTTATCTGGAATTTTAAAAAGGGTGTGAAGAAAATTTGTGGTGGTGGTGTAAAAGCAAACATTAACTTACCTCCCATGTGTCCAGAAAATCAGTATCACTGGGGATACTCATACCCTTGTCATCCACAGGATGTAGTTCCTCGCCAGCCTGTTATTTCAAAGCAGGTAATATAGAGACTTTTCTGGAAGAGTTTAATTTCCTACTGTTTACTAGCACTACTGACTGGTGTTATGTTAGCAGGTTATTGCATAACTAAGAATTATGCTTGTTCATTAGTATTCCCTTTTGGATGAGGGCCATATTTCTACAAATTAGTCCCTGCATACAAAGAGTGGGGATTAGTAGCAATTAGGCAGATCTCGAGAGAAGGGAACAGACACACCCTTATCTTTATTCTGGAGCTTTTGCTTATTTTAGGGAGGGGTAAACTGGAGGTAAAAGCAGCACATTCTTTCCGTACTGTGCTCCATTTTCCACTGTTGGTTATTCAAGATAAAGCCCGAGATGTCCAGCCTGTCCTGGCCCAGCAGAAGTCCATGATCCCAATCTGCACCACTGTGTGTTGGTTACATTTTCCCTGCAGTCCCTGGGGGGTCCTTGGGACTGCTCATACCTATGACTATTTTGCATAGAAAACCAGACCTGTGCACTAAAACATCCCACTACCTAGTTAGTGACTAAATGCTGGCTACTTCCAGGTTTGGCAAAGAACCAAATGAACCACAGCACATCCCTGCCCTGTCGTGAAGGTGGTCACAGCAAAGATGAGAGAATACACCCTGTTTCTAGCCATGCAAGGAGAAGAGGAATGTAGAGCAGGGCTACCTTGAATCCCATAGGGAAGTGTATCAGGTAGAGGTCAAGGTAGTCCAGTTGCAGTGCATCAAGGCTCTTCTTGCACGCTACCTTAACCAGGGACCTCTCATGAAACGTGTTCCACAGCTGTGGGAAGAAACCAAGCCCAACTGTGACTCTGCAGCTTCAACAGTTCAAACTGGGGAGAGAAGCTTCTCCCTTGGTGGTCTGGGAGGTGACTCCCTCCCCACCTACCCACTGCTCACTGACTGGATGCCAGTATTTTAATTGTAAGGTAGGGCAAACATACTGCCAATCAGGGCATCAGGCGGATGATCAGTATTGTGACTTAGGAAAAGAGATTCTCAGAAGTAAAAGTAACACTCTGGCAGGTGTATCTGACACAGTGAAAGCTGGTAGTTCCATGATTTTTTCCAGACTAAATTTTGGGTCTTGAGCGGCTTGAGGCTACCCTCCTCCTGCCCCTTTTAATGAGCCACAGTGAGAACTGTTGGCAATTGTACTTCATTATTGAAAGGAAGATTAAGGTTCCATTAAATAGAAGAGCTTGCAAGTTAAAACATGTTCTTTAACAAAGAGTATGTGGAAAAGCTTGGTTATGGTAAATGTTTTCAGGTGTTGCTGGTGAAAACAAGTCATGAACTTTTTAGTCGAAATGTTCTCATTTTTTGGCAAAGGACATTGCTCAGAAAAGTAAATGAGATGAAGAAATGGAAAAAATACAAGGAATATATTTCAGACCAAAGTCCCATACTTCAATTTATAATCCCTTTCAGGTTTACAATTTGTCCACTATTTTAAAATGCTTTACAAACAAGTAGTACAACATCTCTGATTTCAGACATTGGTCTGTCTTCTTTCCTGATCTTTCATGCAAATAAACCTTTGGTATAATTAAGTAACTTAATAGATGCAAGGGAATTATTAAATCAGCAACAGCCATACTATTTTTCCAAGCTTCCTTATGTAAAGCTCAGTCAGAATAGCAAATAAAGGATGGAATTTATAGCAGACAAGGTAACCATGGAATGAGTACAGTAGAAGGCCTTAGGCAACCTTACCAAGGGAACAAGGGTTTCTCTTTGAGAAAAGCTAAATGCCCCAATAATCTTGCATCCTTGTACCTTAGTGACAATGAAGAGGTCTTCCCGTTTCACAGCCCCCTCCTTGATCTTCTGCTGGACTGCATTCCCTATTTCATTTTCATTCTGGTAGAAATAGGCACAGTCGAAGAGGCGGTAGCCTGCATCAATGGCAAACTTCACTACCTCTTCCACCTTTCCCGGAGGCGCCTGAAAGCAAACACAACCACACCGTGAGCCCCTCCCTTGCCTTCTGCCAGCGCTTGCTACTGTGGGAGCTCCGCAAGGTCCCCCTGTCCAGCTGCTGCTGGAGTTTCCTTGTCCCCTGCACTTAAACTCAGTTTCAACTTGTCAGACGTGGTGCGTTTCTGTAGGTAACGGAAGCAGAACAGAGAGGAGTTAAGTTTCTGTGACAGCTTCGGGCTCTGCTGTGCCCAGCCTCATTTCCCCTTGCTCGCCCGCAGCGTTGCCCAAGCAGTTTTGCTACTTTACCTCCCCCAAAACCTCCCTCCGCCTTCTTCAGCGCCTATTATATTTTTCTGCTGTTTTACGGTAGCATTTTGCTTCTCGAGCCCTCTTATTTTCCCATCCCCCGCTCCCCCCTCCCCCGGCAGCCTGCCCGGTTACACAAGCGGCCGCGATCGCGGCGGCCGCTGCAAGCGTGAGGCGAGACCGCTGCCCACACCCTCCCCCGGACACCCCGGGTCCCCACTCGGTGACGTGGCTTCCGCGGTGACCTACGCCGCACCGCGGGAGCCCCGTTTCTGGTCGCGGTTTTGTTTGGTTTTAATTTAAATTCTGGCTTAGCAGCGTCCTCCTGCCCGCCCCGGTACCTGCCAAGTGCCCAGCCCCAGGACGGGCATCTTCATCTTGTTGCTCAGCTCCACGCAGGGGCTCGCCATAATGTCCGCTGATGCCCGTCTGTATGTGCGTGCCCACCCCGGCACGAAGCCGCTTTAAGGCGCGGAGCAGCCCCGCCTCGGCCCACGCCCGCCGGGGCCGGCCATGTCGTCCTCCCCCCGCTTCCCGCCTCCGCCGGCGTTTCGTACATGCGAGGCAAAAGATGCCCGGGATTTCGAGGTTTCGATTGGCTGTAGAAGCCTGATGGTCAGAGGGTTGGTTTGGTTTTGCCTTAGAGAAACTAAAAGCGAACGTTTTGGCGATGAACTTGGCACTTTGCGCCTGTGAGGCAGTGAGCAAAACCGGGCAGGTGCCCGGAGAACTGCTGCGTGAGGCAGTGGGGGCCAGGCTCTGTAAGGATTTTCTCAGTTACTCTCAAATGGGGACAAATGGACTGAAATTTACATCTTTTATCGTGGAAAATAGTAGGCTCACCTACTATTACTGTGCAAACATCACAGTTTGCACAGTAATTCGCTAAAAGGGAACGCGCCCTTACCTTTATGTGGGTTTTGTGTTCCCTGCCTTTGCAAGGGGGTGGGCTTCTGATGTGTTTCCCCCCAGGTCCCTGGTGTCAATCTGCGTGAAGGCATAGGCTCCCACTGCTCAGCTGCCTGCCAGCTTCAGTTGGGGGCTGGAGGCTACAAAAGTGACTTGTGATTGTAGCTGGTCCACGGGTCAGGCTTCAGTCTGAACAAGCACAAGCCCCTGCTTTTTTTGTAGGGTCAAATTGTATTCAGACCTTTAATGTCTGCAGGAAGCTATATGGATGGACAGACTCAGAAATCAGCAGCCCAGTGGCCTGGGAGGGCTGAGCTGCTTAGTTGGCAGTTCTTGGGAGGAAAAGGTTGCTTCATGTGAGGAAGCTGGGGTGAAATCCTGGCCATCAAACTCCATGGGACAGTTGCTCTAGGAGTCAGTAACAGGAGGAGCTCACCCTGACCCACATGACTCCAGCTCATCACTGTGGTATCTGAATGTCTTTCAGTAGGCACTACAAGTGCTGAGTTCTTCCAAGAGCTAAGGCACGACTTATTTACTTACATTTGCATGTGTTCAGAGACCTGATGTTAAGCATCAAAGCCATGGTCCCATTTTTCAGTGGGTTTTATGTCTCTGTGTGTACTGGAGGCTTATTGTATTCTGGGGGCTTACAGTGCTCAATTTAACTGTATCTTATTTTTCTAAACACTTTTTTTTCCTGATTCATGCATATTTGCTGTATTTTCTAAAGAGTACCAGCCACAATTCTACATCTGCAGTGGGTCTGCATGGCAAGGGTTTTGTTGTAGGGCGCTGCAGGTGTGACTTCTGTGAGAAGCTGCCAGAAGCTTCCCCTGTGTCCCACAGAGCCAAGGCCAGATGGCTCCAAGACAGATCCCCCAGCTGGCCAAGGCCGAGATAATCAGGGATGGTGGTAGCGCCTCTGGGATAACAGAGTTAAGGAGGAAGAAGGAAAAAATAGAAAGATTTTTGCATCCAGAGAGCAGAGTGAGAAGATATGAGAGGAACAATTCTGCAGACACCAAGGTCAGTGGCGAAGGAGAGGGAGGGGGTGTTCCAGGCACCAGAGCAGAGGTTCCCCTGCAGCCTATGGAGGGGTAGGGGGAGGTGTCTTAAGGTTTGGTTTTATTTCTCATTTCTTTACTCTGTTTTTCTTGGTCATAAAATATATCAGTTTTTCTAAGTTGAGTCTGTTTGCCTGTGATGGTAACTGGTGAGTGATCTCCCCCTGTGCTTGTCTTGACCCTCAAGTCTTCTGTTAACACGTTTCTCTGCCCTGTCCAGCCGAGGAGGAGAGTGACAGAGCAGCTTTGGTGGGCACCTGGACTCCAGACACGGGCAGCCTATCACACTTGTATAAAAACTTCAGACTTTCTGCTGCACCTCCTCTTTCACACTCTACTGTCACAGCCCATGTTGCCAGAGGCCCATTTATGGCAGCCCTGGGATAACCATTTAAAATCCCTGCTGCAAGCTATTGCACAGGCAAGGGAATGTACAGCAGTGCTCTTAACTTACTCACTAGATTTAATTTTTCAATATAAAATAAACCATTTCACTAAACTTCATTTATAAAGGAGGGTTGAAGTATACAGTTATATAAGAAATACATACCTTGCTATGTACCTCATGAATGAGACCGCAGGACAGCAGGGGCATCAGGAACTTTGGACTTCTTTTCCACGTACAACTTCTTAGCACTCTACTGAGGGTGCTGAATGCCTGTCTGCTGGCTCAGGAGTATCCAGAGAAATCCCCACACTGGGTCCTGTGCAGGCATAGCACTGCCTGTGCTGCTGTGGTGCTGGGCCTGGGGCTAGTGTGTGCACTGGCCAGGCTTCGCGCAGCAGGGTCACAGGACTTGGAAGGATTTCATTGAGGGTGATAAAATTCTGGTGGGGCAGAACCAACTACTCCCATGTTAAAAGCTGCACCAACTTTGACACTTTGAAGAACTTTAGGCTTCAACTCCAGTTTGCTTCTCCATGGGTATGCCTGTACCCCACACTGTTGTTACCATAGTTGCCTAGTCTAGCACTGGTCTATAATAAAATACTATACATGGATTTCATGTCACCACACCTCATAGCAAAGCTATAGCATTTAGAAACAGCTGGGTATGTGCCTGGTGCCACATGATGCAAGGTAGACATAGCCCTGTCATCATACTATGGCTTGTGGCAAGTTGAGCAGCGTCCCCATGTAGCTTCCTGTTGGTTCCAGCTGAAGGGTGCCTTGCTCGAATGGCTGGTCAGAGCATGATCTGGGCTAACTGAGGGGAGCTCACCTCCCTGGGCTTCAGGATAGGTTGGGAGGCTTGGAGCAGAAACCAAGCCTCAGGTATTCTGAGCCGCTCCTGTGAAGATGTGCAGCTCTCCAGCAGTCCAGGGAAGCTGATTTCCCCAATTCCTGATACAGAGAGCGCTTTCACTCCTCTCATCTGTTCCTCACTATCTTTGCATAGCATGTAGCATGAGGAAACCTTATTTTCTGTGCCAGGT
Organism: Zapornia atra; assembly: GCA_013400835.1. Classification (NCBI taxonomy): domain Eukaryota; kingdom Metazoa; phylum Chordata; class Aves; order Gruiformes; family Rallidae; genus Zapornia; species Zapornia atra. The sequence continues at coordinate 28,287 of VZTU01023438.1, forward strand.
GTCTAGGTACTGCTGTAACATGAATAACACTTTATAAGACAGATTTTATTCATGATGTTGGGAGCCTTCACATTTTCTGTGACCCCAGAGGAATTAAAATACTAGTTGCTCTCTGGAGCTCAGTGGAGTCTGCCTCTGTGTCAACCAGCGTGTTTCTGTGCTTGCAGATCGAGTGCCATCCATACCTCACCCAGGAGAAGCTGATCAAGTACTGTCAGTCCAAAGGGATTGCTGTGACAGCGTACAGCCCCCTTGGCTCTCCTAACCGCCCGTGGTAAGAGAGCATTGCAGCCTTTCCATACACAATACAAGGCATTTGCCACTTGAGCCTTTGAGGGAAATGATGTAAGTGATGCAGGGGTAATGAGTAAAGTGCTGTTGGTTTGTGGCAGGTTATTTCACTCAAAATGTCAGGATTCCTGCAGGGAAGCCAATACCTTTCTACCATCAATGTCCTGGCTTTTGTTTTCAATAGGGCCAAGCCAGGAGAACCTATGCTGTTGGAGGATCCCAAGATTAAAGAGATTGCAGTTAGACATCATAAAACTCCTGCCCAGGTAAGTGGGGTTGTGAGGGCAAACCGTTCCTTCCCCTCAGACATTTCTGCAAGCTGATGGCCAGTCTTGGCAGATGCTGCCTGCTGTAAAGGTACAGTATGATGGGGCTGAACACTCAACTCTTCACACTGCCCCAGTTCTTACCAGCATTCATACAAATTACTGTAGGAGTTCTTGAGTGCTGAGCTTTGGGGTGCTGATCAGTGATACGTGCTTACCTTTTGTGCCCCTTCCAAGGGCGATTATTTCTGCACCTGGACAACCCCTTTCCTCTGAGGCTTACTTACAAATCAAGCCAACTTGTTATTCCTTCCTGTAGCTAAGTTAGCCAAGCTAGTCTTCAGAGAAGCACAGTGATTTGCAGACCTATTCGATTGCTCCCTGCTTATTTATGTTCACAAAGAATTGTTGAAAGCTTCTCAATTATTCAAGATTAATATTTTTTCCCCTCTATAAGCTGCTGTCATGGTTTAACCCAGCCAGAAGCTAAAATAAACACACAGCCATTCATGTTCTCACTGCCCCCCTGCCCTGGTGGGATGGGGAAGAGAATGGGTGGGGGGAGAGGGAGGAAAGTAAAACTCCTGGCTTGAGGTAAAGACAGTTTCATAGGTCAGAAAAGGATAATAGTGGTGATAATAAAATAACATAACAAAACAAGTGAAGTACAGCCCAGTTTCTTGCCACCCCAAAGGTGATGCTCCACTAATGCCTGAGCAGCCCCACCTCATGGCCCACACACCAATATACTAAGTATGACATAATATCATACGGCATACCCTTTTGGCCAGTTTGGGCCAGCTGTCCTGGCCGTGCCCCCTCCCAGCTTCTTGGACACCCCCACTCTCCTCATTGGCAGGGCAGTCCTTGACTGCTTGGCAACAACTGAAAACATTTGTGTGTTTTCAACATTCTTCTGAACCTAAATCCAAAACCCAGCGCTGTACCCACTGCTAGGAAGAAAACTGACTCTGTCCCCACCAAAACCAGGACAGTTGTGAGTCACACAAGTGAGTTCTTGCACAGGCTGTGCAGAAACTGCTCTTTAAACAAACACACATGTTCACAGACAATCAGCCATAGTTCTATGTACTTTAAGACAGCAGAGCAAGACAAAAAGTTGTATGTTAGAATCCTCTTTTGAGGGGAGAAGCCTTTCAAAATCTATAAATGTATTTTTCCTTTTAAAGACTTCAAAAAGCTTAACCTGTGTGAGTTAATTACCTGCAAGCCCAAAATATTACGCTCATTTGGTCCGAGCACCCATATAACATGAGCCAGAAGCACCATCACCTCTCCCCACCCCCCCAATGAAAACCAAATCCTGTAGAAGCCAGTATTTAGAAACAACACAGGACAGAAACAATTCTAGCTTATTACCAGACTGCAGGCTAATGCTGGCACAAACCCCTTTATGCAAACCAAAAGAATCTTCCAAAGAGTGAGCAAGGTTATAGAAAGATAAATTGGTTTGTACATTTTAAAAAAATGAACAAACTCTGAGGTGCACCTGAACAGATTTCTTGGTACCCCTGTGTTCATGTTCCTCCTTGCTTTTTTTCCCAGGTTCTGCTCCGGTTTCTCATCCAGAGACACGTGATTGTCATTCCCAAATCTGACAAACCACAGCGTGTTCAGGAAAACATCAAGGTGAAGTTTGTGTTATAGGCACCCACACCCATTATCTCCTCTGTGCTTTCAAACAGTACTTGAGAGGCATCGGAAGGGGAGGGCAGGGATGCAAAGACTGGGGCTCAGCACTTCCTAACCACCTGCACTTGTTCTCTGGGGAAAAGCATTTTGCCCTGGAAGGGGAATCCCAACTTGGACATCCCTTCTGGGAGATGCTTAGCGAGCCCCTCCTTAGGGTGTTAAGGAACAAACTGCAAACACCAGGCCCGTTACAGGTTACGTCTCCCTTTGAGACTGGTTGCCCTGAGCTGGGAGGTTCAGCTGGGTGTTTGCTCACAGAGCCTGGCATCTCTGTGTTACTTTCAGTTAATGCTGCTACAGCTTGGACCTACTTCTCCTATGAATCACCAGCGAGAGTTCTTAGATGATTAACTGTGAGGGAACTGTTTGCAGTTGGTACCCATTGGTCTTCTGTTGTAGTAGAAATACTGCTAGTTCCAGTATGGGTGATGCACTGAATAACCCATCCTTTCGCCCCTTAAGCTTTCGGCCTGTGCGTTACAACACAGACCACAGCAGTGCTTGCATTCACCCGCTCAAGGCAGCGGTGCTTGCATTCACCCGCCCAGATCCGTAAGGCAACACTGTGAACAGCGCCACGGAGAGAAAAGGCCTGTCTTGAATACCCCAAGAGTAAATGGGTACTCAGCTGAGAAATAAGGGGATTTCTTAACTATGCTTAGTGCGAAAGCAGCATGTTTCTGCCTCAGGTCACAAACACATGAAGCACACTTAAGTAGCCAACTGCTCATGAGCCTAAGTAAAAAGGGTGCTTTTTTTTGTTTCTTTCCCTGCTAGGTGTTTGACTTTGAGCTGTCTGACAAGGAGATGGATGTCATCCTCAGCTTTAACAGGAACTGGAGGGCAGTTCCAGTGCTCCAGTATGTTCCTTGTTATCCTTATTACCTACTAGGCCTATCTCTATCTGTATTTTCATCCTCTGTATCTTGAAAACATACACAACCAAAACCAGAGAGAGCTCCTCTCTTTAATCCTGGACCCCAGGTAATGAGACATGTCCTGGAACTGATGTCAGGTGGGAGATCATTCAGGGCACTCCCTTCAGCATCTTGGGATTGCACATCCTTGTTCGCAAGCCTGTGTTCAAATTAACGACAGCAGCGAAAGTTTGCACTGGCAGTGGGGGGAAGGGAGACTTTAGTAAGGAAATGCTGCTGGAGATACTTTCTGCCATACTAATAACCAGTTCTTTCTCTTCTCAGAGCTGTCAATCACAAGGACTACCCCTTCAAAGCAGAATATTAATGCCAGTGGTTTCTGCGAGACCTCCGTGTAACTCCTTCCAGATGAGATGTATGGTGTAGCTTAGCCTCAATGAGCTCTTCCGTACTTGGCTATCATTAAGAGCAGTTCCTTGTCCTTCTTTTGTAGGAGGAGACCTCTAGCTGGTAGAAAAATGCATCAACAGGGCTGGGTCTTTTGTTACCGTAGTTACAGAAATCTGATTTTGATTAGTACTAAAGAGGCAATGCCTCTTAATTTCCTTTTTTTTCCTCGATTTCCTTAATTAAATACATGTTTAACAAAAAAAATTGGGTTGCTTACAAGGTTTCTTATGTTATTTCCAGCCCAGTCATACTGGCTTGTGAGTTGCCATCAAGGAATGCTGTCTTTGATTACTTGGCTTTTTACGTAGTTGTGATTTTTATAGTGTGAATCTGTAACGCTTTAATACTTTATATAAATAAAGTTTGAATAAGAACAAAACTTAATCAGTGTAGTGCTTAAATTGTTTCATACAATTAGTTATAAAACGTGCCTGAAATATTTTTTTAAAATTTTGATACAAATATAAGAGCTTGTTTCTAATTGCTGTACAAGGACAATAGAGACTACTTGTGGCTCAGGCATCAAACAGCTCCAGCTAGAACCTAAAGAACAAAGCTGTACCTACTACTCCTGGTAACTCCCTCCAGACAGCTGGGAATTGAACTCTGGTGGTGTGGGAAGAGCTGAAAAGTTAAGGAGAGTATCATATATCAGAATGCACCCAGCCAAACATAAGGGCTACCTACAAATTGGGACTGACTTGTTCTGTAAGTGCCAAACACACAAATTTTTGCANTGCTTTGAAGTACCGTTAGATACGTAATGCTAGACCACAGCAAAGGCAGGATTGAAACAAGCTGTTCTGTGGCATCTGCACACGGATAGGAGGAAGGCTGGCTTAGATACCAAGCAAGCTGCTGGGGAGCACGATCGAAGCTACGGTGGTGAATCTGGTGTTGCCTGAAAAAGTCACCTCATGATAATAGCTTCCACCCCCAACAAAACTCACAGCACTCTTGGCTCTGCAACTGGGATTCATCTTTGGTGAATTCTGCCCAGAGGTTGTGCCAGCTGGTGGGAACAAGCCACGACCACACCACAGTTACCTCCTGAAAGTAGAACCGATTGTGCCCAGCACATGTCCACGCTCTCAAGACAAGGCAACAACCAGGACCAAAAAATCCACTTACCTAGATCAACGAGAAAAAGCATTGCTTCAGCAAAGATCGCAGAGAAGCGTAGCAATGCAGTTGCTCAGTACAAGGCAGGAGAACAGGCAGGCTTGCCAGCATACAAAGTCCTTGCAGGGTAAATCAGCATGCAGGGATTATTTCTCGCCCAGTAGCACAGAAAGCTGCGCTCACCGCAGCCTCCCCAGTGCTGCCAGGGGAGCTGTCAGCAGCATGGCGGGGGTCTTTCAGACAACCATGACCTGGTTAGAGCAGGACGCTACGTGCTGCTGTGCTGCCGTTAAGAGAGAGCAAGTGAAGGCGATAGGAGGATGAGAGGGAAGCCAAAAGCTCCCCAGTCTTGGCACCCAGAGTCACCCAGGCCTGGGAGCACATCCCACCGCGGCAGGCAGAAGTACAGCGGTGCTCATACAAAAAACAGGAAAGCAGACAGCTGTGCCACAAGGTCAGAGCCTGCTTTGTTGGGCATGAAGACCTCTGGATGATGCACAGCTCCAGTCTTGTACTGACAGGCATGGCAATTAAGGCTTTTTAGGGGCTTTTTCCGTTAAGAACATGTAGGTTAAAGCTGCTGATTTTGCAACTTGGCTGCCTAGTGTAGGATAGTACACCAGAAGAGAGATCCTTTGAGGTTCTTTGCAATGATGCCTTATTTCACTCGGCCTTAGCACTGTTCCTGTTCCAGTTACAGCAACTGTCTCATCCCTCCTCATTAAGAAACAGGGGGCTGATGATGGAAATATTCCATTTATTGTGGATGCAGTTTCAGAATACATTGTTTGAACAAATCATTTTTATTGCAGCTATTGGATGTATTTGAAAGACTCAGAGGAGCATTTACAAAACCCCCAAACAGAAAACATGACAACTCACAGACAATGTCAGGCACGGTTTCACCCCCCGCAGATAACTATGTGCATCTCTCTATATGTAAACAAGATGTTTCAGCCAAGCAGGGGGAGCTCATCTTTGGGTTGAAACAGAACATTACGCTTCTTTAGGAAGATGTCAGATGCTGTAAGAGATGGAAGTGGTGAAAAGGGAGATCCTGGTAGTTCCGATGCACAACAAAGCTGTCAACAACGTGCTCAGGGGCTACTTCAGTTGCTCAGTTTATGCCATCCATACACTGTAGGATGTAAATGCTAAACTGTATGGCATGTAAATTCTAACCAAGCTGACGTCTTATAGCCATGTGTTTACTATATACAAATGAAAACATCTGTAAATAAGATATTTGGGAGACAGTTGAAAAGAAGCATTATAAAGATAGAGGCTTACTTCATTTTAGGTGGATTTAGTGTACGGCACTGATGGATGGCAAGATTTAGTGTGTGCAGTAATTTGAAACAAGCTCCAACTCTGTTTAGGCTGTTTGGGTTTTTTTCTTTTTAATTATGGTAGTTTTATATAAATTAAACTACAACGTTTTATACAAGTGACCTATTTTTGACCCTCTATACCCTTACCTTTTCCTCTTTTAAAAACTATACTTTCTTTTTAATTACCCGTTACTGGGCAACTGACATTTAAAAATTTTTAATACTTATCTCACCATACCTCTAATGGCAATTATGAAATCTTACTATAGAAAAGTGTGTGATTTTGTCTTTATTTTTTCAAGCTGTGATATTGGCTAATTATGTATGTTTATTACTAAATATAGTACTCTAGCATGTATTAAAGCATTCTACCATTAGTAGTGCCTTTAGGCTTAACTTTGTAAAGCTATGTGTGTGTATATATTCTAAATTGCATTCAATTACTAGTCACTAACAACAAAAAGAAATATCAGTACCGCTGTCAGCTAACATAATCATCCAAATTTAGGTATTAACTTAAACTAGAATGGAAAAATTGATACTTAAAAAAGTATAAAACAAAAAAAAATTAAAACACGTTATTGATGCAGTATTTCTCATGACATGGGCAACTTACAGAAAATATTACATTGTCAACTAAAGATATTTCTTCCATGCCTTAGTCTAAAGTGCAGAAAGAAAGACTTCTGTATTACAAAAGCAACCGTTGTTTTTATAGGTTTACTGCACACCTTTCCTAAGCGACTTCACTTTACAGGTATTTTGGGTTGACCTCTTATGCCAGTTGAAATCACTGTTAAGGTACGTAGTTAGTTATGACTATCAGTAGGAGAGTCTATATATTTCACAGCATGGGTTTCTTTAGGAATAAAGGCTCTTGTGCAAAGGCAGTACTATTATGATGAATGTCTAGACTGATTATTAAATACAGTGCTAATATACATGGTTTTAACTGGGATAATGCAAAAAGACATTTTGGTAAATAAACATAAATATAAAAAGAACAATTTAGCACTTTTTCCTTTTCTTTTTTTTTTGGGTTTTTTTTTGTTTTCTTCCCCCCAGCTGATTGGTCCAGCGTCTTTAGTGGCCTTCTATGGTTCTTTCTCAAATTGTCTCAAACCTGCTGAGAAAGAGAAAGATTAAAGATGGCTTGAAATAACCCAACATACCTCTAAAACAGAGAAGGCATGGCTCTAGGTTTAACACTCAGCATGTAAGAAGGCACGACACAAGCTGGATGCTGCTGCACTCCTGAGACCCACCTCCTCCTCCTCCTCCTGCAACCCCTCTGCTGTAGCCTTCATCCCACTCAGCCTTAGAGCAAGGAGAGGCTCTGCAGTGTCCAAACCACTCATCAGGGGCTGCTCCTAAAGGCAGCGACACGCAACCGCTCACACCTCACATGGGAGCAAAGCAGGGCTGACGCTGAGCAAGCCTGAAAACCCCTCTCCTAACAGCTCAGTTTGGAAAAGAGCAAGAGAAGGAGGAAGACAATTCCATTTGTGTGACTCTAAACTGGTAAGCTCAGAGGCATAACAGAACTGGCTTGTGAATTAAAATGTGTGTGTGGGTTACATGTAGAAACCCAAGTTTTTTCTGTATTTGTTCTTTTTATTCCTAGTGAAGAGTTCACGGGATGTTGCAAGACATCTTAAAGCCATTGAATTTGATCAGTGAGTGTCCATTCTTCCACACTGGTCCTGAGGCACATATTTCCTTTAGTTGACTTTATTTGGAGTGGTTTAGATTAAAATAAACATGTTAGAAGCGCACAAAAGCTGGTAAGGGAATTTTGCCACTTTCTTCCCATAAAACTAGATGATGTTACCCAAACTAACAGTTTCAACATGACAGTGACAGGACTCTTTTTGCCTGGAGAAGAGGCCGATGCATAGCTCCAGCAAAAGCAGTGCTGCTGTTGAGCACGTTTCAACTGCGTTCCAGTCTGGGTATGCAGAAGCACATGGGACTCACAACCAACCAGAAGAATTATGTTTCAAAAGTAACACTGCCGAATTTCATCAGGCTTCACCATTATCCAGCAGCAGTGTTTAAAATCAGGTGCAATGCTCGTTCTCAGTGGTACTGAAATCTTCCACTTTTGCTCAAATAGTGTTGCTGCAACAGCCTTGCTTTTTGAGTTTCATCTCCACTAACAAAAGGTATATCCATTCCTGCTGCAGCTTTTAAAAGAGCCCTTCCCAGATGCTGTGCATTCACTGTAATCTGTTGAATGACCATCCCATTCCTTGGACCTCACACAGTTTAATGACGCGCTCTAGCTACAGCAAACATGCTACCTGTGTCACTCAAAGAAAGCTTGGCCAACATGGCTGGAGCACTGCTAGCCCCCTGTCTTCCTAGGAAGATCATAGAATCATAGAATCACAGAATGGTCTGGGTTGGAAGGGACCCCAAGGATCATAGAGCTCCAACCCCCCCTGTCACAAGCAGGGCCACCAACCTCAGACCTGGATCTACACAAGGTTGCCCAGGGCCCCATCCAACCTGGCCTTGAACACCTCCAGGGATGGGGTATCCACCACCTCTCTGGGCAGCCTGTTCCAGCACCTCACCACTCTCTCTATAAAGAACTTCCCCTAATATCTAATCTAGACCTTCCCTCCTTTAGCTTTAATCCATTCCCACTTGTCCTGCCATTGTCTACCCTTTTAAATAGTTGATTCCACTCCTGTTTGTATGCTCCCTTCAGGTACTGGAAGGCTGCAAGGAGGTCCCCCCGCAGCCTTCTCTTCTCCAGGCTGAACAAGCCCAGCTCCCCCAGCCTGTCTTTGTAGGGCAGGTGCTCCAGCCCTCTAATCATCTTTGTGACCCTCCTCTGAACCCTCTTCAACAGTTCTACATCCTTCTTGTATTGGGGGCCCCAGATCTGGACACAGTGCTCCAGATGATTTAGGCTTATTTCTCAAACATTTTGTGTTTTGCTGATATTGCAACAGAGCTTTTGAATGGCAAAGGCAAAAAGGGTTTGGTTTTTGCATCGACACTGACAGCTGTAGAACTGTAAAACTCGGACGTGCCTGAAGGAAAATATGGCCAAGTTTCTACTGAATGTGCAGGTGTGTTATTAGAATTACTTACCATTAGTCTCTGATTTTTTCCCCATAGCTGATACCTGTTTGAAGAAGTAATAACCCAATATTAAAGTTGAATATGGGCAAATGTAGCTATTTATAACAGGGGAAAAACAAAATCAACTCCATGCAAAGGACAGCCTTCCACATACAAAACAGATCAGCAACACAGGAACGTAAAAATCAAACACTGCTCATGGTTTTCTGTGCCCCACTGTACTTTCTTTTATAGATAACAAGGCAGGTTCATAATAAAAGCCACCTAGAGGCCTAATTCCAACTGACTGATCTTGTGAAGGTGAACAGCACCTTCCCCCTAGAAAGCCTCCCACAGAGATATTAGCCTTTTAACAATGAACTGAAGTGTTACCTTAGAAGGAGATGGCTTTTCAACTGACTGCTTCTCCCAGAGATTACGTTTGCCAGATACATCTCCTGGTTTTAAATCCTGTATTTTTAAATTAATATAAGGGAACAGAAACCAACATTAGTTCAGGGTTATTTTAATTTGGTAGAGAAAAACATCAGAATGTGACTTCCTCATTAAAAAAACGTTGAGGAGCATCCAGCAGTGGTAAATATTACATTGTCTGTCAATTATAAAGCTCTTCAGAATGACACTTCACATAATGATCATAATTTACAGCCAAAGAGGTTAAGGATGCTGATGGTTAAGATTTAAAGCTAATTCTCGACTTCAAAAAGTGAGTTCAGGTGTAACAGAGGAAGGAAGCAAAATTGCTTCCAGTGGACAAAACCACTTCCATAATCCTGAAATCATTTGGGATCCATGATTTAGGTTCACCATAAAACTGAGATCTTTGCTCTATTTTAACTGAAAATCGTTCCAAAAAACACAAGAATCTTAATGGTAACAAAAGCTTCAAACTATTCTTTATTTTGGTGAAACGTGATGAAGGTAAACAAGCTATTTGCTAAGAAATTCTAGGTTTCTCTTTGATTTATCCTAGTAAAAAGAAAATAAAAATCACACAGTACAGAGGTATGTCATTATTCATAGTCAATTATGAATAGGTTTACCTGACCACCTTAGCAAACAGACCCCCAAAGAAGAAGAATAGGAGGAGGGCAGGTTCCTTCAAGCAGAGATATTGAAAGAAGAAAGAACAATCTATTGAGAGAGGGAAATGAACACATAGATAGAAACAGTTGGCTGAGGTGAAAACAAGAAGTCAGTTTTATATTATCTAAAAGATTGAACTTAAAAGAAAGAGGAAAATCTGGTGGCAGATTCTGTTCTGGTTTTCAGAAGTGATCACAATCACAGAATCACAGGCGTTGGAAAGGACCTCCAGAGATCATCGGCTCCAACCCCTCTGGCCAAAGTAGGATGATTTCGTTTTGTTTTCATGTCCATAAGGACACAATATCCATGTAGCCCCCAGTAAATACAGACATTGGGGACAACACTGCAAATTTTGAACTCTTCTTTGGGACAAACAGGAGTGTGAATTGAGAAAGTGTTTGTCAGGCTGTACCTTTTACAAAGGATGAGTGGACTGGCAGAAAAATGCTTCACAAGGACACAGGAAGAAGACAGTTCTTTAGTAAAACCCCAAAGTCATTAACACCATGAGTGGTGCCCTGCCATTCTCCAATACAGACGCCTACAGCTCTGGTTCCTCATCCTACTCTTCCCCACCCCACAATTACCTGTTTCTTTTATTTCCCACACTGCTGCAACCCACACTCCTAAGTTATTACTTTGATAGCATTTTCTGCTCTGGTTCTTGTTGAAGTAATGGGCATTCACAAGGGCCTCCATTAGAAATGGCATTGAGGCTCTTAAAGGATTAAAATATTTCAGTTTTGTTTAAAAATACACTTGAAAGATTTTTACAGAGCAAGGGCCAAAGAACAAGTGCTTCACCCAAGGTATATAGCTAGGAATTTGTTAGTTAATGGCAGGCCTTTCACAGGTAGGTAAATTAATGTCCTTCACCAGAGAAGTGCTTCTCTGAGCACCGGCTTTTTAGAGCACCCCTAAGCTTTAAGGTGAGAACTGCCTTGTTTTACTTACACAGACACCCCTCCCTTCCCTTTCTAACTATCCAGGAGTCAGCAGCCAGAGGGTCTCTGTGAGCTTCCAAAAGAGGACAGGCAGCAAGTTCCTCCAAAGACCATCAGCTGGTAGAGGAAACACCATCACCACCTCTGTCCCAGGACGAAAACCACCCACTGAAGGTTGTTGCATTTACTTACAGAAGGTTTTGGAGCAGATGATTTGCTCTCTGGGGTCTTGGTTAACCACTCGTTGATACGACTGGAGACACCAACCTTCAGTCCAGCAGTTTCCTGAAAAATAGTAAAATCTGATCAGAAGACTTTCAAAATCACTTTTTTTTGTTATGTTTTCCACAGTATAGATTTAAAACCAAAGCCAAGCCTGAATTTAACAAGAGATTCTCACTGAGACTCTGGCCCACTAAGAGTCATCCTGTGTGCCATGAAGATACAGTCCCTATGACCTACGAAGTACTACTTACTACCCTTTAGTTTTCAGTAATGATAAATGTGGGCTGAAAAATAATTTCCACTTTAGTGCTAACTTAGGAATAAACATTAGACATGCTGATTCTGTCATAACCCCAAACACCAAGGAGACTTAGCCTAAAAGAAGCTAAAAGCTTGGGGTCTGTGTCTACATTTTTGTTTTGTTAAATTTTTTTTAAAACAGGTAATAAAGGAGTTGAGCAGCCTAAAATATAAATAATTAAAATAAGTCTTTAAAAGCTGAGAACAAATCACTGAAATTTCATGTCTCTCTGTAATAACCCCCTTCAATCCATCGCTCAGCTTTTTGGCTATGATGAATGCTCATCAATTCACATCAATTTATAGAAAGGAAATGTTGCCTAAAGGATTTATGTAGAACAGATAAAGATCACACAAATGCTTCTATGCACAATCTATAAAACATTATCATTATCTTGCCTGCTTAATCCTCCTCTGCCCCCCAAAAGAATCTTTCCCAACACAAAGAATTTCTTTGTACTCCGCTTGAACTACCCAGATATATTTGTCTAAGATATCTGATGTGGTTCTGGAATGTCTCATAACTTAGCTCAGTATGTCACTGAATTCTTCCATTATACTCAATACTGCAGCCACACGATTTCGTGGGCTTCTGAGGACCTTGGGATCCTTTGGGATATTCTTCACCAGTGATGTCAACGGGAGCAGCCAGGCTTACTCACAGGAACGTGAATGGCAAGGTCAGGGCCAAAACGTAACTCTCTGTAATCACTATGTAAAATTAAAGACATACCGTATTTGCACATACCTTATTTGGTGTTCCTGTCCCAGAGGGTGATGAAAAAACATTCCCTTTCTCCCACATGCTCTTGATATTACGGACGCCCTCAGCTGGAACAGGAAGGTCGGAGGGTGCTGGCTTAGCTGGTCTTGCAGCCTTTGTGCCCTGCAGAAGAATTGAGGCCAGTTGGTGTTTGGCCTTCAGAGCGGGAGTCCCAGGGTGGTTTGACTCTGGGGCAATGCTGGGGAATGCAGCACCTGTGAGTGGCTCTAGGGACAATTATGCAAAGATGGAAAGAAGTACCCAGCTCAGGAGACACCACTGAGACTCTCCCCCCTTTTGATTTGCAGTTGCACCCTCAACACGACAGGCCATGAAAATTGCAGTCATTTTGATTTTTGAATTTGTTACATTTCTAAATCTCATGGCAAACCACAGCTCTGCACACAACTGCTCCAAGGCTCTCATTTGCCCTCTTTCAAGTCTCAGCACCTGCACCTGGTAAGCATGGCTCCTTCAGGAATACCGGTTCAGTGGTTATGGGTTGACAAACACTGATTTCACTATTACATAAATTTATGATAGATGGAGCTGTAGCTCCAACCCATCTATCCTCATTAAGGAATTTAACATCAAACCTCTGTGCCAAATCAAAGCCCTCGGACTCTCGAAGATGGCCATATCTCCCCCAGAAAGGCAGAGTGAAGCAGGAACACAGAACCTGTATGCTCCTTCTTTGATGAGATGGGAACTACTGGGTGCCATGATAACATTTATCTCTGATGGTCTGAGCTACCTTCAGCTTTTCAGCGTGACATAGGTGGTGGAGGCAAGCCTGATTGATTCAGAGCTGTCAGGCATGTGCTTTTTTCATTGGGAGCTGACACACAACTCCACCACTGACAAGCTTCCTAGCAGAAAGCTTAAACTGCAGACACAGGAAAAAAATGTCCTTGTTAATTGATTTTTAATTACTAAATTGTCCTTTAAGTTAAAGGATAATAAAGGTTATCTAGCAGGGAATGTGTAAGTGCTAGATTGTAATCACAGCTTTTAAGATAATATCTTTTTTAATACTATTGTATTCTCATGACACTTACCAACCCAGTCCAGTTGGCCTGCTATATTAACCAGTGCTTTTCACATTGCCTGTACTCACTGATCTGTACAAACAGCTAAAAACCCCAGGCAATACAAAAAAACCCAACCCAAATACCTATTTTTTCCTTGGAATATGAAAGGAAAAACCCTCAGTTCTGGCTTCAAGAGACATTATTAGCCACTACTTGTCAAAATGGCCTGGTGTCAAGGGCTGCATTTTATTTTTATTCTGTTTTTCCTTTATCACCAACTTAACTCTCTAGTTCGCTGAAGCCACTAGACCATCTTTCTTTGCCAAGGAATTTCACTCTGAAGTGGCAGCCAGCAACACAGGCCCAATGCATTGCTCTCCTAAATAAGCTGCCAAATCAGCTTTGCCCGGGATGATTATCAGCTCTCTGCAGATAATACTCTCATCATCCAAGAAGAGGATGTGACTGTCACTCGAGATGCTGAGTCTTTCAAGAGCTACTCCAAGCAGAGTAAATTGCAGCATGAAAGGAGGACAAGAACCTGAGGCTTTGTTTAGAGATGCATCTAGATGTTGGTTAGAGGTGTGCCCTCAAGCATTTTGCTCTGGAAGTTGCACTGAAAAAGAGTTTGTGACCAAAAGTTCTTGCAATCCTTGAACCTCAGAACATATGCTGATTAAAGTCCCAAAAGCCCTTAGTAGCTAGAGCCATCGTGACCTGGAACTAGCTTACCTCAATTGCACTAGTGTATTGCTCAAGTCTACTGTCAATCTTGGAGACAACGGCTGCTGCGTGGGCAGGTTTCATACCACTGCAGGAAGTAGGGGGGGTGGGGGGAAGAAAAGAGAGAAAGAAATTATTATTCCCTCCAATTAAACATCCTGTTTTGACTGAACCTACTGTTTTATTGCTTTACCTCTTCTGAGCGGATTTGTTCAAAAATTCTGCTCGCTCCTCTATCTAGAAAAGAAAGAAACAAGAGTTAAAAGTTTAAAGTTAATAAAAAGGCAGCCTCTGTCAGGTCAGGCTAAAATGTCATTTTAAATGCCAAAAGGTCAATCTGAAAGAGATGCATTCCAACAGAAATCACTACAGAAACACACAGAGATTCTATAGGTAGGACCCTATTATGCTAGAGATTCAGAAGGGTGGAACTATTTTCTGCATTAATGTTTGCATCCTGCACATTTCTCCAGTGCCTCACTTGTAACAGGAGAATAATCCAGCAAAACAGAGAGGAGAAAAGAGAAGTTTATTTTATAAAAGGAGTTGATATTCACAAAACCTATGTCAAATTTCCTCATATTTCCCACATAAGAGCAAGTATGTCTCTCTTGAGAGAGAGAGCAGATTTAATAAAGTTTTTTCCGATTTCAGACATCAGACTAGGCCAGGTTTGGAGCTCAGCCATGTACTCCATCTCATGCATGTCTTTGCAGGACACTGACAATTTAATTTAAGCTCCAAAAAAACCAATCAAACTGCATTCTGCTCATGTTCAACAGGGTCACTGCTGAGTCAATATCTACCAGCTGTTATTATACAAACAGGTATCTTACTTTTCATCATTATTTTCTACTCCGTGTGTAGGAAAATTTTGTGATGTTTCCAGGGAAAAAGAATCATGACTTATGCTAAATCTCTCCATAATTTGAAAACACAAAGACTCCATCCCTGAATAAAGTTCTAAAGCTTCCCACAATACAGGGGGTCTCTATTTGCATTCCAGGTCAGGAAATATTTTAATCAACTTCCTCGTGTCTCTTCCACATTGCGTTGTTCTACTTCTTGCCCCAAGCACGACAGGTTCACTTAAGAGTAAAATACACACAAGCAACTCCAGGGAACAGAAAGGATTATTAATCAGCTTGGCCAGATTCCTGTGTATACCCTGGTCTCAGTATGGGCTGTCCATTTTCAATTTACTCTCACGGTGACTGCTGTGGCATTTGTGCCTTCAAAGCAAGGCAATGACAGCCACTCCTTTAAATGGTTCTCCTCGGTGCCCTTAGCATCCAGGCTGCACCAGGATACTAAATCCCCCCGCAGTGCCACCAAAGGGCATGCAGGTTTTATCTCTCAAGCCAATACAAGCAATACTTAGGCAGTTCACTTCATTACAGAATTTGCCAAACAAGCTCACTGGAGGAACTCCAGCCAGCATCATTCCAGTGCAAAGGCACCTATAAAACAATATGTACAATTTACAGATTAATTTACATTAACCGTTTTAGTTGCCAATATATGATCTAAATAGGGTCCTGAGTGGAAAGATAGGCTTTGCTCCGATATGTACCAACTGTTTAATGCACTGTTGTCAGCAGGTGGCAGCCACACACCAGGCAAGAGCTGAAGGCCCTGCACACCCTCATAGTCCGGAGCTGCTGGTCTTCATCGGCCAGCCTTTAACAGTTTCCAACTTCGTTTCACCCAGAGGAAATATATATAGTCGCTATTACCATAAAACGAGCAAATTAATTGATTAAAAGTGATTGAATAGATCTGTGATGGAAATGTAAAACACGGCACCTCCCCTCAGTTATGGTACAGTAGGAAAAGTTTCCCACAACGTTGATTTCTGTGCCATAAGCAGCAATGAATCAAAATGATGGGCTATACCAACAGGAGATGCTGGTTTCTCCCATGCTCTCCATGAACAGGAGAACTCCTGACTGCACCAGTGAAACCCTGGCTGGCAGCAAGGACGAAGAATATGGACAACAACCAGGACTAAAGGTAACCATCTAATAATTAACATACAGCATCTTCCAGTATAGAGGAACTGAAATCTTGTGAAATCTTTCAAAAGGGACAGATCTCAGAAGATGCTAACAGTAAGCTGTTTATAATCTTCCTGTGTTCAGGATGGAGAGATGTTTATACGCAGCAGGAAAACTCTGTGACTGTAGTCACTGATGTAAGAAGAGGACAGGTTTGGGGGGGGGGAGACAGACATATATGCTAGGGGCTGTAGTAAAAAGGCCCGGGGTCATTCTTGGCCTGCCAGAAACAGAGGGTCTCAGAGCACCCGCTGTGGCATCAGGAATAAGTCAGGGATTGTGTGGAACAGGAGAGTGAGGAAGCAAACCAGAAAATAAGCTAAACAGGAAAGCGGAGTTCAGAAGCAACTCTCAGAGCTGAACATGGACCTCTTCCCGAGGAAACAGGTGCTTTGTGAGGAGGGATAATACATTTTCTGCACCTTTATATAAGAATTTGTTCTAGAGCATCTTCCTCAAAGCACAGTATGAGTGAGACAGGAGCATACATTGAATACACTCAGGGCAAACACACCTGTGTACACACGTGGGTTCAACATATGAGTCAGAGATTTAGACTGCACAGCAACACCTAAAGTTCACTTATCCACTGCAGACCACACAAACACCATGCAAAGAATTTAAAATGTTTAGCACATACAGTAAACAGTATTACAAAATAGATCTGTAAGAGAAATAGGCAAAGCAAGGTAGTTAGCACAAAATGCAAGATATTTCCTCAATTTGAGACTAGGAAACAAGAACAATCCTTTTGTTGCATTCATTGTAAGAATAACATTTTGCTCCATTAGTTTTAACAGGATCTTGTTAAATACCTTGGACTATGTTTTGTCACCACCGAATACTTTCCAAAGCCACTGACATAAAACACACATGTACTCCAAAAAGTCAACTACAATTAAATTATGACTAGAAAGAAGGAACACTGGATCTCGGGCTGCATCTCTCCCACCTAACCTCAGTTAAGCTTTTAGTCAAAATTACTCATTTGGGTTCTTTCTATACTTAGTGGAGAAGCAGAGGAGCTCACCTCACCCTAGGAAAAGTCAGATTGCTTGTCCACTAAGGGTGGCTCCTGCTCTATTAACTACCAAAGAAGCTTTGATCAGGCAACAAAATGCTTAGATGCACATTTATCCTTCTGCTGGTAAAGTCAGATGAATTGAAACCAACGGACATAAAGCAAAACCACACAGTTTCACATCTGATTAGTGCCTTACTCAACAAGGGTCAGCCCATACAAGTGGCAAGGGATAAATTAAGGAAGATGTTATAGAGATATATGTATGTACTTCTCCATATTCAATATTAGATAGACATATAAAGCCAAGGAGTTTTCTGCTTCTGGAAACCACTCCAGCAGTGAGCAGGCTGGGAGGAGACACAGTCGGAACCGATGAACCCAACTGACGAAAGGGATCTTCCACATCATATGACATTGTGCTCAGCATATAAAGCAGGGGGAACTAGTAGTAAGAGGGGGATGTTTGGAATTATGTCCTTTGTCTTCCCAAATAACCATTACACATGATGGAGCCCTGCTTTCCCAGAGATGGCTGAATACCTGCCTGCCTGCAGGAAGCGGTGAATGAATTCCTTGTTTTGCTTTGCTTGCGTGTGAGGCTTTTCTTTACCTATTGAACTGTCTTTATCTCAACCCATGGGTTTTCTCACTTTTACCCTTCTGACTCTCTCCCCCCATCCCACCATGGTGGGGAGTGAGCAGCTGTGTGGTGCTCAGCAGCTGGCTGGGGTTTAACACCAGCTGGTAATAAAGCACCACACCACCACTCACTCACCCTCTCCCTCCCACTCCGGCCTTCCAGTGGAATGGGGAGGAGAATGGGGAAAAAAACAAGCTCATATTCCACTAGGTAGAAGAACCTAGTGGAAATCCATCTGAGTGGCAGTCCCTGAGAGTAAAGTAGCTCGCTCACACGCTCTTTGGCTTCATTAAACACAGTCAGGCTTTTTCCTGCTGTCAGCAGCATCTGCGCAGAGAGTAAAAATTTACTCCAACTTACCTGCCAGGCTAGAGTGCTGCCAGCAGCACCAAAGATGGGGGAAAAACACATGTCACAAATCCTGCTCTTATCACTCCATCTGTCCTCTTCTGCAAAAGTAGTTCATCTAGGAAGAACCAATTGTGTGGAGTCTAATTCCTTCCAGTGACTTTGCCAGTTGTCAGGTATTGAGAGCAATAATAAGATAGGACAAGACAGGACTTTTGGGAACGAAAAAAACCCAAAACCTAAAGCCCTGAAAAGCCCTATCTTCTGGCTTAGCTGTCAACATTGCCTTGCAGAAAGCACAGGATGCCAACATCAGCCTGTGTTTCCCAGAAGACATTTTCTACAAAGACAGGAGATCTCCCAGGCTCCCGGCCTCCTGCCATTGCTTCCTCCCTGAGCTGCTTTTGCATTTCTGTAGTGGTGGAGTTCACCCCAAGAAAAGACTTAGTGCTGAAATATCCTGTTCTCTCCTGATTAACCTAGAGAATAGTTATACAAGAAGTCAGTAATACTCCTTCCCAAAATAAACATAAACTTGTCTAAAACCAAAAATGAACAAAGATTGTGCAGAAAATCTGATTCTTCTACTGCAGCACCATTTGTGTGAACCAAACTGGGAAAAGCACTTGCTAGAGCAGGATGAGAGAGCAGCAGAGGTTGTTCCAGTCTCTGTCCTTATTAAAAAAAAAGAAAAAGAAATCAAGAAAAAAAAAAAAAGAGGAGACATATGCTGAACAGAGGTTTTGTAAGGCTGCTACTGCCCACAGGGGAAAGGCAGGTAATACACCACACTCCTTTTCAGTTTATCTTCCCTTCTTTCCTTTGGTCTTGTAGTTCACTTGGTAAACAGTATGACCTAATTTCCTCATCTAAGTCACTCCTAGGAACTGTTTTTCTCCCCCAAAACTCATTGCATCAGAAAGGACAAGGAGGAGAAAAAGATGCTTTGCCAGATAGCAATCTAGGAGAACTCAGAACGTGCCCATAGAGTCATAGGACGTTTTCAGTTGGAAAAGTCCTTCAAGATCATTGAGTCCAATCATCCATCTATCTATCTATCCATCCCAACTAGGTCCAACACTAGACCATGTCACCAAGTCCATCTGCTCTTCTTTCAAACACCTCCAGGGATAGTGACCCAACCATCTCCTTGGGCAAACTGTTCCAACATCTGACAATCCTTTCAGTAAAGAAATTTTTCCTAATGTCCAACCTTAACTTCCCCTGATGTAACTTCAGACCGTTACCCCTTGTCCTGTCACTAGAGACCCAGGAGAAGAGACCGACCCCACCTCACTAGAGAAAGATGAGGTCTCTGAGGCTCCCTTTTTTCATTATTAATTCCAACTGCCAACCCACAACTGTGCACTTAGGGCTCTCACATGACACATCTAACCAGATGATACTTTAATCAAGGGAGAAAATATGTGCCAGATGCTTTACAAGTCAAAAGATGGGCAGTGCATAACAAGCAATGAGAAAGCTGTATACCAACCAGCTTAGACCAGCCTGAGAAGTCTGTCCAAATGAAAGGAAACAAAATATACTGTCTTCTAAAAAAACTGGAGTTTGACATAAAATTTGACATCAGGTCATTAAAATGAGATTATTCCCTCCTTAGCTATCGGCCACAGATGGCCAAGAAACAATTTAGGGTGTTAAGTTCAACAGCACCACATACCTACCCTGGCCACCCACAGGCACTGAACTGGAATATGTACAGTATCACAAATTTCTCACAGAGAAACAGAAAAAGCATGTAGAGATTTGCAGCAAACAACTTCTACCTAACAAGCCATAAATCCCAGCAGCAATTATCATCATTAAAAAATTGGACCTGGGATACTTAACATTGGGAAAATTCCAGATTTCCTCTAAAAATACACTTAGTAGAATAGTGTAGCATCAGTCCAAAAAGCTCTCTGAGAGCTATAAACCTCCTGCCAAAACCAGTGTTTTTTCTCACTCTCCCCAAAATTATGATCTATATCTTTCTATTATGCATTTTCAAGTATAATTTCCTCTTTTCTGAGTCATCTGTGAACTAAAGCTCCAAATGTATGTCATGATAGACCTCTCAATAAAAAGAAAGAAGAAAGAGAAGCCCTGCAAGGAAGGCTGGGAAGAAGCTGCACATTTATAGTGTCTGCTATTGAAATGGTCTTTTGCAAATGAAATGGCAAGACTGGGTTTACCTAATAGGAGCAAGTTGTGAAGCTTCAAGATCTTTGTTTACAGCTGTATGCAGTCTGCCCTTGTATTTTCAGGCTCACATGTGGCTGAGAAATCTAAGGCAAAACCAGTCAAAAGCATTTGGACACTGTATTTGCTAGAACAGGACCCCAAATCAGCATAGGTCTGAAAGTTCAGATAGGTTCAAACTGTAGCTCTCTATAAGCAAAAAGATAATTTGGACTAAATGCAGTTTATCACTTAATAAATATCATTCTTAATCCCATGGTGATCCACTTCATGGTTCAATGAGATGATAACCTCCTGCCTGGATCTCTTCTCTCCTAATGCCCACTTAGGGGCCTTTTTTGACACACATTTTGGATTCTTAAGTGACTAATGACACAGAACGAGAGAAGGAAAGGCTAGTTAAAAACAATTAAAAGATCTTTAGTTTGAGCTTGAGCTGAGAAAGCAGCCAGACCACATACCATAACAAAGTTCCAAATAATTTCAGTGAGGCCAGGATTCTTCTACCATGCTGAAAGGCTATTTAATTGATTTATTTGACTTCAAATATAATATAGGCCACAGAAGACCACTTAGAAATTCCTGCAGCAGCAGAACGGAGTTTTGTTTCCCTGTTATGTAAGAAAATGAAATCCAGTCCAGTAATTCTAGAGGCTATTTTTAGGAAGATCAGACATAAGCTAGAATTCCCATATGGGGCAGTTTCAATTAACGATGATTAGGCTGAATATGCTTAAAGACAAAGTAATCTGGCAAAGAAGAAAGAAAGTGTGCAGGTGAAAGGAGAGGGAGAGAGAACATTTGTGATCTTTATTCCACTTCACAAAGCACTCCTATAATAAATCAACATTGAAAATCAACACAGTAATACAGCTCTAAGCTTAAAAAAACCCCCCAACTCTTGAAGGTGAAGATAATTTTCAGATATGTTTGCCCATAGAATGTAACCAGCAGGTCAATGGAGGTGATTCTCCCCTCTTCTCCACTCTCATGAGACCCCACCTGGAGTACTGTTTTCAGCTCTAGGGCCCCCAACACCTGACAGACATGGAGCTGTGGGGGCTATTTCAGAGGAGGGCCACAAAGATGATCAGAGAGCTGAAGCACCTCTCCTAGGAAGACAGACTGAGAGAGATGGACTTGTTCAGTCTGAAGAAGAGAAGGCTCCTAGGAGACCTGATTGTATTCTTCAGTACCTAAGTGAGGCCTACAGGAAAGCTGGAGAGGGACTGTTTAGATGTAGTGATAGGACAGCTTTAAGCTGAAGGCAGGAAGATTTAGATGAGATAATAGAAAAAATTCTTCTTTGTGAGGGTGGTGAGGCCCTGGAATAGGCTGCCCAGAGACGCTGTGGCTACCCCCTCCCAGGCAGTGTTCAAGGCCCAGTTGGATGGGGGTTCGGGCAACCTGGTCTAATGGAGGGTGTCCCTGTGTTTTGTGTCTGGCTGCTGGTTTGGGCTGCAACACCCATTACTTTTTATGTACTATGTAGATGTTAGTGGAGAGATTACCTTGAGAGATGAACCTTTAGGACTGAAACATTTAAATGGCTTCTTGTCTTCAGATATACCATCTTCTGGTATCTTTTGACGTTTCTCAGCAGCTTCAGCCCTTCTCCTTTCAATTTCTTCCTTCATCCTCCTCTTTTCCTCCTTAAAGAAATATGAATAGTCACTTATTCTTTCAGAAACTACATCACTATTACAGAGCTTTGCAGTCCTGCAAACATTGACCAAATTTTCTAGGAACAGGTTTTTATACCAGTCAAAAAAGTTCAGTGACCTAACTAAAATCTAGCACTTTATTGCTGCTAATCCATCACGGTGTTAAGGAAGCAGGGAAGACAGCTATAGTCTGCCCTACTTTAGTGTCTCCTCACAGTGAGGTCACCAGATTTATTGCCATATAGCATCATTTAAAGAGAGAATGAGGCATTCAAAAAACCAGTCAAATTCAATTTCTCTGTACCCTCATGCATCCCCTTTGTTCCATTCTGTTCATCTACTTTGATGCTTGTGGCAATATTAATACTTCACAAGAAAAAATCAGTAGGTGCTCAAAAAAGTGCAGATTAAATGCTTACAGTTTTCCCTCCAAAGAGACAACAGGAATTTTGTATTTCATAAGCTACAAGTCAAGCGAAAAGCCTTCAAAACACAATCAAACACTGTGAGCACTCGTCAGCAGGGTCTGACCAGCAAGGTATTTTTGCAAAGTCAGCATCTATTCAGTTCTACTGTAAAAGAGCTCAGTAGATTAAAGCAATTGACATTGAGCTGCCAAACACTTATTATTCATCTACCATTTGTTTCCAAACAACTGAGTTTCCTAAATGATGCACCAGAGATCTGGAAATCGTACTTAGAGTCCCTTGGCAGAGGGAGTACAAGCAGATGTGTCTGGGTCCTCAATATTTAAATAGACAAGAATATCCTCCTGATGAGACCTAGCCCATCAGAACTATATATAGCATTACATTCCATCTCACCTGCAGCAGATAGATTTTGACATGCACTTTGTAATTCAATCTGAGTAATGTCAAAAAGACATCCCAAATAATTTAAGAACTCTGTGGCTATTAAAGCTGTCCCCAACATTCTTCATCCCCAAGAAGAAATTCGCAACTATCGCAGATGAAACCCTGACTCATTAAGACATTTATTAGACCTGTCTTTCCAGAGGATTTGGTCACTTGATATAAAATACGGCATAAACAGTTAAATCTGAAAGCTAGAAACCAGGGTTATTTTAATGTTGTGTAGCATATTGAAAGAAACAGCGATGCCCAGAAGAGCACACAACCCAGAGGACCCAGATAAAGGGTGTAATTCAAAGTAAAGTCACAGCAGCAATTCCTCACACAGCAACTTCAGATCCAAGGAGGAGAAGAATGCTTTGGCCTTATGCTTAGGTTTGGACTTTCCTTCCTTGTTCCACGCTCCTTCCTGACCTACGAGCCTCATTCCCCGCTTTTGTTAAATACAGACCCACCAGCCACCAGCCCCACCTTCTTTGCCTAGAAGTGTCTGTGCAGACACTGCTGTAAAGAGTTATCAAGTAATGCAAGGCAAGGGAAGTCAGAACTACAAGGGAATAAAATTGGAGTAATATTTTGTATTTTACACTGACCTCCTCTCTGGCTTTTCTCTCAGCCTCCTCTTGCTTCTTCTTCTGCTCCTCTTCCTCCAGGATTTTCCGGCGCTCCTCCCGCCTTTTCTTCAGTTCATCCAGCTCTGCCGCTGCCTCCTGCTGCTTCTCCTTCAGCTTCTCAAACTCCTCGGTCCCTTTCAAATTGGAGCGTCTAGGAAAGCAACGAAAATGAAGGTGATGCTCCATGGGTTTTCCCTTCCTGGCTGGAGCTACCTGTTGCCACGCGCTCACCAGCAACACGAGAGGCTGGCATTCAAAGATATTGCTTCATAAGACCTTTTGCTCCTTGCAAACTATGACGGGCCCAGAACAATTTCATCAAGAGTTAGTAGGCTGGGATATCACAAGGAGAACATCTCCCATTCACTGCCAATGAGGAAGGAGTGTCTTGTGTGGTTGTGTGCAGAGGAGCTGTAGTTGTACCAGCCCGCCTGACAACCCAGGCAACCTGCATTTTTATGAGAATTCAGTAACTGAGCCTGAAATACTTAACATCTCCTGTTGCAAGAGATGTCACATCTCATCACCATCTCAATGGAATACAGGAAACTGTTAGTTTCATACCTCTGCTCTGCAGTTTGTGTACAGAGGAAACACTTCCAAAAGCACGCTATACTTCATACAGAAAGCAAAGCGATGGAAAGCCATAACTAATTCCTCTGTGTCTATTTTAAATGAAATAAATTTGCATACAAAAAACTCACAGCAAAAATATTCTATGTTCTGAGTCATAAAAGATGCACTAGTCCTTTGCTTTCAAAAGCAAGTATTTTTCATAAATCATCTAGAAAAAGACAAGCATCTTTGGGAACAGAATAAATTACTTGCCTTGGGGAAAACAGGAGGAAACAAGAGAGGGAAGAGAACCTTACAGTTACAACAGTGTTTGAAACATCTAAAAAGGGTCCTCTCTCAACCTATCTCATACCTATCACTTGAATTCCAGCCTGTATGAACAGAAAGCTTTGTCAGGTCTTTTGCTGACATTTTCCAGGGAAAGTATGACTTTTTATTAAGGAACTGGAAATTATTAACGGCAGCTTTCCACAGGAGA
The DNA here is from genome assembly GCA_013400835.1 of Zapornia atra. NCBI lineage: Eukaryota > Metazoa > Chordata > Aves > Gruiformes > Rallidae > Zapornia > Zapornia atra. Next base: position 52,984 of record VZTU01023438.1, read on the forward strand.
AAACCAGAAGTTTTCCAACCAGCTGTAATGTATGAGACAGAAAGAACTAAAAAAAAAACCAACCCCAACCCTAAAGAATTCACATAGGTGAAGTGCACACTTTCAACAGTCAGATAGTATCGCCTAGTTAGACAATTACCACACCAGTGTTTAGACAAATGTCTGCTCCCTGAGTACGTTTAATATTACTGCTGACAAGGAGATAGCACCTAAGAGGTATCAGTGTGCTATTCACAGAAAGAGAATGTACTTAGGGATTATTATTTTTAAAAAACCTGACTTTCTGCTCTGTTCTGTTGGCATTTAAAAATACTGGATATTAATGACTTCATTAATGCAACTAGAGTGTTGCAGACTGTAATACCACAAGATGATACAAATCAAGAAATCCAACAATAATAATAAATAATAACTGTTAGAGATGATAATAAGTGTTAGAGATTATCAGATTAGAGGTGACAACATGAAGAGCAAGTATCATATAAATCTGGTGAATCACACCCAATTCTCTAAAGCTGCTCTTCATTCAGATAAATGCCTCATCTAGATGGAGTTAAACATATAAACCAAGCCGTAGGACCAGAGCTGAATCATCTGTGGTTTCAATATCACAACAGAATCCTCTGCCCCCACCAGATCTTACCAAACTGGATGAAATTCAGTTCTAGCACAGCATGCATGATTTAGGAATTTTATTATTAAAAAAACATATCGCAAAATAAGATAAACAAACTGATGCTATTACATAAATTCAGCTGCTGTACTTCATCTGTGCAAGTTCAATATTAAAGTAGTAGGACTTGGCACTTATTTTGCAATGTGTTTACTTGGTTTTAGAAAGTCTTTTCTATGCAAGAGTATAACATCACAAAGCAAAGCTAAAGGAAAAACAGATAAATCCCAGAGATCTCATCCCTAATTTTCTAACCTAGAGTTACAAGTATGTAATATATAGTTCCCTAATATCACCTTATTAAAACCCTTTTCCACTCCAGCCCTATTCCCAAATGTGTTTTTGCAGTGGAATCACTTAAACCATGAAAGAACCACCACGGTATCACTCTCCAGCCTAAGTGTCAAGTTCATTTAAGTAGTCACAAATAAGGTCTTGCATTAGGCAGTGATGTCTAATTAAAGCAAAGAACTCATGGGGGTTTTCTAATTAAATGTATGATGTACACAATTAACTAAAGCATCATGAGAAAACTGAGATTTCATTTAGCCCATTCAAAAGCGAAGTGAGGACCAATGCCTGAGGTGCAAGGTATGATTTTGGGTGTCCAGCCTGAAATGCCTCTGATTCAGTTTGCAGAGGCCTGAGAGCACAAAATATTCAAAGAAATCTCTCAAAGGCACTATGTATTTCTAAGGATACAGTGCATCTGTCCTGCACAGGCCATGAGAATTCCCTGGCTATTTTAAGGTTTTTGTGCTTCATTGCAAAGTTGTACCCTCCATTTGTTGTACCATCCCAGCAACCTATTATCTTTTTTTTCCCTAAGTCTGTGAAGTCTGTGCTGCCAAGACACCCAACCCCTGCAAACTTTGGGCACAAAGAAGGTGCAAGAGGCCACTTCTGATAGACCAAATTATATCCCTGGCAAGGGCAAATACTCAGCCCTCAGAATTAACAGAACCACGAACATAACTTTTGCCAAGATACTCTTAATAAATAGCTGCTCTGTTTCCTATCAGCAGAGAAGGTTAGTCCTCGGTGATTTCAGTGCAGATGGCCTCAATGAAATTAACAGCTACTCTCAGCTTTCAACCGATAATAGCCAAAGGTAGATTCTAGTCATAATGTTTTTGTTTGGAGACCTTAAGTGACTATTTTGTCCTTCTTATAAAAGGGTACTTAAAGTTTCTAGCTTATTTTATTCTCATGCAGCTCACAGGACTTCCCCTACAGATTCTGCAGAATCCAAAATAGCAAACAATAAACTGGCAGTAATTCTCCTTATTTTCCTCCACCTCCCAAACTCCTCTGTTTTCAATAGATTCTGGGAATCTCTGACAGTCGGATACTGTCAACATTGGGAAACCAGTATAGCGATGCTGGGTGGAGGAAAAGTTTCATAAGCACCTCTTTGGTGCTAGAATTTAAATTGGTTGCCAGCTTTCAGACAAGGAGGAAAAGGAAAGAAGTGGTTTGTGGGAGCCAAAAGTGTCAGAACAATGTGAAATAACATGTTACGTCATATTTAGGACCTGTGCGGTCCTGTACAGAGAATAGGGAGGAAGGCCCGTGGGAGGGGAGATGGGAAGGGGAAGCCATAAAATGGGGTTTCATTCTGCATTTCTCTTACTGACTGACGTAGACAAACAAGACATAGATAAGACTTTTTCTTTAGCCTCCACTACACTATTTTATTCTCAACCCTCACCACTGAGAGTTAGCCAAGTTACATGCCTCCTAACTGGTATCTGATATGTTCATGTAAAAACAAGAAGATAGTTCCCAGCAAAGCCCACGAATGTGGGGGCAGTTCATTAGAAAATAGGCCAAGAGCCTTAATTCATACCCAACAACCCAAAGAACAAGAGAGGCTCTGCTAATGTTGCAAAAACTCAAGTCTTCTACTGAAGCCAAAAAAAGGCTATTAAGCAGGCTTCTTCCCACATTTGGGAAACAGTAATAGAAAAACAGAAAAAGAAGAAAGAAAAAAAAAAAAGGAATGGAAATTCAAATTTACATGTTGCCACGAAGGCCTGTCTCCCACAGGAAGTAAAGCAAATGAAAACACAACAAAAATATTTTTAGAAAACCGTTCTCATCTTATTGATGATGTGACCCAAGTCATGAAGCAGGACAGTTCTGAGCAAGGCCGATTTCCTGCTATTCCATCTCCATCTCTGCCTTTTGGCTTTGGGTCAGGGTGTCTCTAGGGACATTTGAACTGCATTTTATTTTGAGAAAGTTTGTTTTTCCCGGAAGAATCACGAGGGGAATGCTGAGATACAACAGCAAAATTCATCTGCCATGCACAGATTTCTCAAGTGCCTGGAGAGCTTAACCTTTTCTTTGCCTCTGTCAATGTAAAAGAGGAAAAGAGGTGCAGAAGGAAAGTGATTTATATTTCTAACCTATTCATTCCTGGATTTCTGCTAAAAGGAAGAACTTCTACACTGCTTCATGCATCCCCTACTTATAGCAGGCAGAATCCTTTTTTTAATCTATTTTCCACTACGAATTTGTTACCTTCATTGATTTTTCCAATATAGCCATGAGGCCAAATTGTCCTCGAAAAGAAAAACAAATATCAAACTGTGATACAGCTTATAAAAAGACAGAGCATAAAACATTTTGGCTAGGAGAGGTTTTCACCTAACTGAAACAGAGAAGCCATTAATTTCAAAGTCTGCCTTGAAGCTCTTTAGAGAGTTACTAACTGGAGCGCGCTCCACACTGATACACAGAGTCCAATTAAAAGCAGGTGGGCAACTGGAAATAGGTTACATCAGTAAAGGTTGAGATTTGATTAAAAATTAGAGAATGCAACATCTTGGCTGTGGTCGTTACCAGCCTCTGCACAGATATTAGAAATAAATGTCCTTCAAGGAACAAAAATCCCCAGCAGAGTAAAAATAAGCCCCTTCTCTCTACTGGGGAAGCAAGGCTATTATTTCCATCTGCTTTCTTTTTTTGTTACTGCAACAATGTGGGGGAAGTTCATTAGAAAATAGGCCAAGAGCGTTAATTCAGACCTAACAACCCAACAAACACTAGAGCCTCTACTGATGGTACCAACCAAAGTCCTCTACTCAGATGCTACAAGGCTACTAAAGAGAGACCCAGAGATGGCCTCCTGCTCTGCTACAACATAAGCAAACCCAATGCTCACTTGGAACTTACCCAAAAGCATTCTCAGTAGATTTAAGTTTTGGGGCAGTGAGTTCACGTTCTCCGTTCTGTGCCTTTTGTTCAGGAACTCCCTTCTTACGATCCCAGACACTTTTCATTTCCTCTTTGGGTGCTTTTCCTTTATCCTTGTCATCTTTTACCTGCTCAGGAGACACCGTAAATCACAGAACAAAAACAAAAAAACAAAACAAAAAGTCACAATGAGGCATTCTAAATAACAGCTAAGGAACAGAGATTTCTTTGTATTAATTATTAACTAAGCAACTGTCTCCAAAATGTTTTGTGCTTTATGGCAGAAGTAGCCTGTAAAGTTGTAAACTGTGACCAATCACCCCTCTGCTGTCCTGACCTGAATTCAAGAGGCAAACATCTTGAATAACATTATCAATCTTATGAGAAAGTTTGTTGCAGCCATAGGACTATGCTACTAGCTTGCTTCATTCTGCAAATGCACCCTACTGAAGCACCCCAACACTTCTTCCTTCCTACTGGAGCACCATTCACTTGTTACCTATTAAGATTCTGAGTTGCAAATTCTTTGGGACCAGGCTTGTTGATACGTTCTTGGTACAAGAGAGCAAAAAAATAACACATAATCTTCATCAACTGTCAAGTTTGCTTGACAAAGCTCACACTCTTTCTAGTGTCATAGCAGAAAAAAAATTCAGTATTGCAAGAATGGACAAAACACAAATTTATATGAGAAGTTATATAAATTATATAAATTTACTCTTGACAAAAAAGCACAGTCCTACTAGGGTCCAGTCATGGATAGTGTTACCAGTCACAAAACCTATGAAGAAGCAAATTTCTCTCTGGAAACACTAGAGCAAATATTCTCTCTCTCTCCTTAAAAATCTTCATCTGATAATTCTTAGTAATAATCAAGTATATCTAGTGTGTGGATTCCACACTCCAACATTCCTTCAGCACTCTGAGCCTGAAGTATTTATCAGTAGCACAGATGGCTTGATCCCAAGCATGCTGAGTCATGGCTACATGCTGATTAGAGGAGAAGGAGGATATGGACTGATTGAAGTTATTTATCCTCAGGTAGAGTTATTCCCACTCAGACTATCAGCCTAAACAAACTTTCAAGAGCAGCAGATGAAACATTTACCTCCACTTTTTTTTTTTTCCTCGGCTCTACCATGTTGGAGGAAGGTTCTAGCTGACAAGCAAGAAATACCTTCTGTGAAAAATTCATATGACAATAAAAAAAAATGCTTTCCTCCCTTGGAAGTCTGGTGCCATTCCATTTGCTAACTAGAAAGAAAAAGAACTTCCCTAACAGTGCTGTCTGCAACACATCTGCTTTTTATGGTGTTCCAAGCTGCACCATGAAATAAAATAAACTAACACACACAAATCAATTAAAATTTCCACCCCTCCTCATCAAAAGACAATTTCTGGAGATGCAATAGTACTAATAAAGGATGAATTCAGAGCCACAAAGTCAAGAGCCTCCTAAGGCATTTTATTAAACTGCTGAGTCAAGTCCCAAAGTCAGACTTCGACTTTACCTGAGGCCAGTTTGGTCGCTCACAGAACCCCATACAATGGACAATGGCAAGGCGGCACACACTATGAGTACTGGGTGGCTAAACTACTTGAGAAAATTTGCCACTGGTGAGGGATGTTGGATACAATGCACACAGACACTCACTCTGTCTTGAGGGCAGGCAGCGGCAGCACAGGCTTTCCCCACCCTCTCCTGCCAACTGGCTTTATCCACAACCTGGCAGAAGTGCCCTGATGGACAAGAGGGGAGTTCAGTTTCCATGACCATGCATTCTTTGGCCATGAGGCTGTGACTGCTAGTGAACAAAGCCATTATTACTAGCAGCCTCAAGGAGCAGTTCTGTTTTCCAGGAGCTGGGCTGAGACAACCAGGGCTATTCATTGAGCCTAATGAATGCCATCAGACTGTAACATCTTTTGGGTGCTCCTAAATCTGGGCAAGATTGTAGCTAGTGTTCATGTTCACAGCAAACCTCTCTGCTGCCTGTTAACAATATCCTAACCCTTCTGTCCCAGTCAGAGTGATACTGAAAGCAGTGATGTTGATTGTTGCAAGATTTCACATGCCAGGATGTCTGCACTGGGATTTTGAGAGCATAGGATTTCCTTTGCTGAGATTTTCATCAAGACCTTTCTAAGTCTCATTAAAAAGCCAATACTTCCAGCTGCCTGATGTACTGAAGTCCACTTGGGAGGGTCATATCTCTTACATCTTAATTGAAATTGCTGAGAAAACTAGCATTAAAACAATACAGTTTAAAAATTAATAGGTTGGGAGCTAGCATTTCAGAAGCCAGTAGAATTTATGGTAATGTGTCTGCACTCGAGAAAACTGTTAATACAGCTTGGCCTCTTTATTCAAATAGATGATAAAACAAGATATAAAAACATTTCACAGCTTTTGGGCCCCATCCTTCTCCTACTAATTTTAATGCCAAAACACAGATTGATTAGCACAGAAGCAGAAACCATTATGTCCCATTCCAAAGGCAGGCAACAGAAGAAGTAGTTTCCCTTGTCTCAGTGCTTCCCTAACTCACAGGCTAATTCAGCTTCTGAATTCAGTAAAAAGGACTGCACTAACTCCAGCTGGAGTAGAAAGGTGGTATTGCCTGAACTGAAAACAGTTCACATGCTCTCATAAATTGTGACCATCAAGACAAGATAGAACATGAACAAATATTTAGCTGATTCCCAGCTTGATTTATATTTTAATCTTTCTCTACACTGCTGCTTGTGTATGGTATTATGCTAATATTTGAGAGTTGAGATTTCTAAATCTAGAGCACCTTCAGACTGCAGGCCATTTGGCAAATTTGATTGCTCATTTGGGCTCAATTACTTAGCAACTTAAAAACTGCGGGGATCTGGGTCTAGGGCTTCCACTTCGAGCTAACTACCATACCCAAATACCATGAGAAAAGCAACTGTTGCAGCACGTCTAGCCAAACTGGAAGCAGGAAATACCAGGAGCCTTGCATCATGAGAAAGCTTGTTCTCATGAACTTTCTAGGCCACTTTTGAGAACCAAAAATTATAAAGCGATTCAGAAAAGCCAACAGATTTTGCTTACTAATATGATCAAAATCTGAACTTTGAGGGCTAGGTTTTGGTTGAATTAAGAAAGGACATGTGCTTGCGTTGCTCAATTGCAAAAGCAAAATCTGATCACGTAGGTACACTGTATTCCTTCTTGTTCATGAGATATTGCCATCCTCTTAGCTGCACATATGGTTCAGAAATAGGGCTCATTTAATTTTATGTCTGTGGCGGGGTAGGAGAGAAGAAGTGGAGGTGGGAGCCTGATCTGGACTTAGGAGTCAGTTTATCATTTTTAATTCACAAGCCAAGAAGCAACAACCAAGATTTTCAAAACTGAGCAAAACACTTTAAAGCTCAGTCTGATACATGCAAAAGATTTTCCTTTCAGTGGGTGGGCATTCAGCATTGCACTAAAAGTGGGACTCTCTTAAACTTGAACATCCGAAAAGCACTAAAACTGGAAGTCACTTTTAAAAGTTACCAATTTCCTAGAATAATCTACCCCATGGCTATAATTTAATACCATGGTAAGAGCTCCAGGGAGAGTTGACTGGGCTCTGCATAAACACAAGTAGGACAACTGTGTCTTGAGTCCTTCCAAAATCAGTATCTGTGGTCAGTTACAGCCTCCTTTTACATTCACTTGTAATATTCAAATATTGTATTCAACACAGTGATTATTACAAGCCAATTCTGTGTTATAAGAACTCTTAATATAATCCATCCCTTACTTTTTGCACAGCTCTCTCCTCTGCTTTCAGAATTGGGTTAAAGAGACTGGTTAGCTTTTCTAGAGGACTTTTCTGAAGCATCTCCATTAGGTCTTGTTTAATTCTTTCTCAAGTAACTTACTCTTGTACTGCCAATCTCTCTAACGTTTCTTCTAACCATCTTCATCATTTTGTTTGCCTTTTCAATCTCACATGTACCTTACTCAAAAAATGATACCTTGGATGATTAAGCTAGGCCACTGGACAAAAACCCCTTGTAACATAATTTGCCTTCATCATGATCTGAGGATGAGCTGAGCATCTACAGCATGTTCCAAATTAATCCAATGACTGCGGGCCCTGAACCAGACTCTCTACAACCCTCAAAGTTCCCAAGCAGCTGGGCAGGCAACAAGCTGCTTGGTACTAGATTTCTGCTATTGCTCCCTATAAGCCACACAGACCTGGCTGATCTCAAATAGGACCAAACCAGTCCCAGTGTCTGATTAGAATCAGGGGATATTTTGCTGCTGCACTGTACCAAAAGCACAAAAGCACAACCTTGAACATGGCTCCCTATGTCCATCTGTAACCTCAAGAGTAAATAGTCCCCAAATCTTACTTACCATACAGTAAAACACGATGGCACCAGCTCCTGTGTTTACAGTGGAAATGCAATGCAGTAAATTTTGTAGATTTTCTCTTTAAAACAAAAGAAGAATCTTGGGTATGCACAGTTTATATCAATGGGGCATTGCAGTTTGGAGGAAAAGTTAAGGCAGTCAGGTGGCCAAAGGGCCTGGATTGTTATTATTGTAAGAGTAGGTCTCAGTCATAGGGAAAAAGTTCACAGTAAAGTAGGAGGAAAGGATGATTAGTTGATACAGTCCTGAAAAATTTATCCCTAGGGTGCAAACCATCTTTGCATTTTTGACTGAACTGAGTTTCCTGTTCTAACGCAAATAGGACTTCGTTCTAAAGCCCCCAGAAGAACAAAATACTTAGGCATTTACTTCATTTTAAGCACATTAGTATCTTCATCCCTATTTATTTCATCAAGATTACCCATGCACTTGAAGTGAAGTACATGCTTAAGTACTCTGCTGAACAAGCAACTTTCAGTTATAGGTCCCTTATTTATTTTCTTATCTCAAGTTTCCCTACAACATCAAAACCAATGGCTTACAAGTTACCTGATCTTTTCTGGAGGCAGGTTGAATCTTCTCATCTGGTAACTTTTCCTTTTTAGCTTCCACTTTAACCTCTTTTTCTTCCCCCTTTTTTTTTTGGGTTTTTAATATTTCATTTTAATACGAAAGCATTGCATCTGTTTGCACTTCTGTTTCTCCACACTGTGCTCATGTACAAATCCTGTGTACAGCCGCATCTCCATCATATGCTGCTGTGCCCACATCTCCGTGTGAAGCTGTGCTCCCTCCACCCTCTCCAAATGTTCCCATTTCCCCATCTGGGCCTTTCTCCTTTGCGTGCCATCATGCTCACACATCCCAGCAGAGAGCCCTCTCCTGTGACTGCACTTAACACACACGTTCCTCACACAGTTTACCAGGTGCTCATAACATTTTGTGCCAAGATGTGTCTGTGTTACTGCGTTAGGCCAGTTTATAGCAGCTGAGAAAAAAGGCAGCAAAAACACATGCAGAGGTCTGAACATGCGAGCTTCTCTTTGCACGATGGGGTGAGGTCAGGCATGTTGTGTGCTGCACTACTGGTAAGCAGAACTAAGGAGCTTTATTTTTAAAAAGCAAAAGCAAGAGAGAGCATGGGTATTAGTTACTTTGATGCAAGAATAGATCTGTGAGGAAATTCCAATTCAATCTTTTTTTTTCTTGCATTACATTTCTCACAAACCACAGGTGTCTTATTTTGGTGCAAAATGTTTACTGTACCTGTTTTCTTAAGAAAGCTGCTTGAGGTTTTTCCTCTTGTACTGTCTTCTCTTTTACCTGTTTATCTTCTATTTTCTTTTCTTCCATCTTTTGTTTTTCCTTTAATTTCTCTGCTTCTATCTTAGCCTTTTCTTCAGCTGCCCTCTTCTCTTCTTCTGCCTTAGCCCTCTCTCTTTCCTCAGCTGCCCTCTTTTCCTCTTCTGCCTTAGCCCTCTCTCTTTCCTCAGCTGCCCTCTTCTCTTCTTCAGCTTTAGCCCTCTCTCTTTCCTCAGCTGCCCTCTTCTCTTCTTCTGCCTTAGCCCTCTCTCTTTCCTCAGCTGCCCTCTTCTCTTCTTCTGCCTTAGCCCTCTCTCTTTCCTCAGCTGCCCTCCTCTCCTCCTCCTCTGCCTTCTGTTTTTCCTCAGCTGCCTTCTTTTCTGCCTCTGCTTTTAACCTCTCCCTTTCTTCTGCCTCAAGTTTCTCCCTTTCTTCTGCTTTCTTCCTTTCTTCTTCAGCCTTTTCCTCATCCCTAAGCTCCCCTTCTGCCACAGCATTTGTACCATTCTCTGCTTTGTGTTCCTCTGCATTTATAGATAGATCTTTTGTTTCTACTACCTCTTCTTTATCTGTGGATTTTTCTGCTGTCACATCTACCTGATTTTCCTCTACGGGGATCTCCTTTGGTTTCTCCTCCTGTACCTCCTCTTTGGATTTTTCTTCTTTTTTTTCCTCCTCTTCCCCATCTTGCCTCCAGTTGTTCCTTTGGTATGATTTGGTAACCGTTTCAGTTTCCTCAGTCTCATAGTGTCCTCGGCGTGTTTCAGCCTTTTCCTCTTTCCCCGCGGTCTCGTTTTCTTCCACATTGTTTACTTCTCTCCTGCTGGGCAATGACAAGTTCCCATCTGTGATCGTGGGGTCAAATTCCTTTTGACGTTCCAGGGCTTCCTGTAAACGTTTTTGGCGTCTCTCCTCCCGTCTTGCCAGCCTCTCCAACAACACGGCCTCATCATCTGTTCCCCCTGTGGTTGTAGTACGCTTGGTTTCCTCTTCTGCCACACTACATAGAAAGGACAATTTTGCATTAAAAAGCATTATTTTTAACAATGCATGGGCTCAGTTGTTTCTAGGAAAAAAAAGCTTGTTGTAACATCATTTCATGGTTTGAAAACACAATAGGTTGCATACTTAATTTGAAGTATAAGCAAAATGGTTCTAGGGGTTCGTTTTGGCATTTCTACCTGTATAGGAATGCAGTATTTCAGAATGCTGGGGCCTGAAAATATTCTCTTCTAGGTGAGTTCCAACAGCCACTGAAGGCTCTGGGAGTCTTACTGACCTCAGCAGGTACTGGCATGGTCCCTGAGGCTTGGAGCAGCTGAAACACGAACAGCCATGAAAAATTCACCCTCTCCCTCTGCACCCTGTAGCAGAACACCTGGAAAACCTTAGCTTGATTTAAGGCCCCCTTCAGCTTGGCCTGAGCTCTACCTATCTTATGCTCAGTCTTCCCACCAGGCAAAATTTCTGAAGACACTAAACAAGCAAGATACTTTCTGATTTCAGTGAACATCTCTAGCAACAAGAGCCTACTCCTGTTCAGCAACAACATCCACAGATACAGTTGATAATAGAATAGCCCAGGAACTAAGGGTGCAGTGAGGTTGTGATGGTCTGTACAGGAACAATAATCTACTAGAAAATAAATTGGGTGCTCTGCTCACTCTGAGACATGCTTATACCTGTAGGTATCAGGACTGGTTGCCATGCTCAGTCACTAGAAATTTTTCGACTCCTTCAAACTTCATATGTTTAATTCTCCTGTCTGCAGGTTTATTCTGTATTTCTAGCTTCCCCCCCCCTCCCGCCCCCCTTGTGGAAAAAGACTATAATCTACAATCAGAAATGTTCCTGGTTTCCTATCTAGAATGACACTTGTGCTCAGTATCACAATGTTTATTTCTGGTCTCTTCAATCAATGGTGTTATGGCTACTGGAAATCTCCATCTATCATTTGTGACTATGTGAAACTGAGTAAGTGATGGACAGACTGGAAGGCCAGGGCTGCCCTCTGAGCTGGTGACAAGTGGCACCTCACTCCATATGTTTTTCTTCTGTTTATAGCCATGTGTCCCTGACAATGCCAGATAAGGGCTGAGGTCTAGTGCTCACACCCAAAAACTTGCAGGCATGTTTCAGCTGCACCTTGAGGCCTGGGTGCCCACCAACCCCTTTGCCTTGGCCCCATGGTCGCATAGCCCCTGTAAGCAGAACAAAAGATGTCGAGGTTTGTGAGGCCAGATGCAGTCGTGTGAGGGACTCTGACAGTAGAATATATCAGAAGTATTTCCTTCCATGACCCCCAGATGAATTACCCCATAGAGAGCCAATGGGTTATGAGCTTCAGTGACACTCCCACCCCACCAGTGTAGACACAGACACTAGTACTCACAGCATTAGGTTCTCTTCAGGGCAAGAATGGCCAAACCCGATGCGTAAAATTTAAGTAGCAAAACAGACCTGTTGAAGACACTTCTCTACTCTGAACAACAATCATTGTTGACTTGTCAGTAAACAGCATCAGCCTTTTACCTGTTTTGGGCATTAACTTCTGATTTCTCTGTTATTTCTCCTGATAGATCTCCTTCTTCCTTTTGCCGCAGCCTCTCCTGTCGAGCCCGCCGGCGACGTTCTCTGGCAGCTTCTTCCTCATCATCATCATTTCTCTGGTAGGACAGCCTGCAGCAGAGCATTAGGGATATGGGAAAAATAAAAAGGCTTTAGCATACAGGACATTGTGACTGAAGAACTGCAAAAAGCTGATGAGAGAACAGTAAGCACATGCTGCTCCAGACGCTGTTTAGAAAAGATACACGGTTTCAAAGCTTGGGTTTGTTTTCTTTTTCATAAATGCACTTGACAAAATAGTCACAGTGAAGTCACCAGCCACACCATACTGTCAGTTTGCTCCTAGAAAATACTGAGACCATAAAGCATCCTGCTAGACTGTACCATGATCCTGCCAGAATGCAGACAACAGCATGTGAACAGACTACTGCTCAAGCCCATATAGCTGAAACTGGACTTTTCAATAGCCTCCTCTAAATATAACATGCTTAAAACAGTCACAGTATCCTAAAACTGAAAGATTAGAAAGCATGGAAACACATGTATGACAATGGCTCTCAGTGCTTGGATATGAGTGCCAAACATCTGACACATACAAAATTTTTGCGAGCCCGGAGTCCTGCCAGGCCAAATCATACAAGATCACCACTGTGATGAAAGCCTACAGCTGAGAACACATTGTGTTCATCTAACCCAACAGATGATTACATTTAGTTTCATCCTACTTGAAAAGGAAAGCAAAACATTACAATCCTAATAATCCTGCAGGCCATTCAGGTCTTTGCTGGGTGCATTATTACTGTGTGAGATAAAGGGAAAGGCTGGCATTCCTCTTATCTTTTTGTGTAGGGAAAGTGAAATAGGAAGTTAACGTGTGCCAGACCCAATCAGGACATTCATCTACTGTGCTTCGAGCAACAGTTTGATACATGAGGTTTAAGAAGTCACCCTTCTTTATGTAGTCACCCATTTATGTTAGTTGTACAGCAATGCACATAGAGAAAAAAAGAGCTGTACAACAAGTAAAAGCAATCACAGTTAAACTTGAGTTTCTAAGAATATTTTAACATTAAAAGCCACTAAACCATTTTGATTTGGTTATGAACGGGCCTCTTTGGGTCCCAGGATCTCCCATTGCCTTGTTCCGGTACTGCTTTTCTCCTTTTCTGAGAAAAGGGTTAAAGTATAGGTTCAGCTGAGATTGAATTATCCCAAACTTAATTTAAAAATCAAAATTAAAAACCAAACATGGCCAAGCCACTTGTCAGACCTGGAATAGCATTTTCATCCCATGCTATTATTCTTGGCCTAGCCCATGAAGGATTTGATTTGCTATTTTCAAGCTCCACTTCAAGAGCTTCTTTCTGTGTAGAAACAGCTCCTCTCAAAGAGGATGAAAAGAATGAGCAGGAAGGCCATGAAGGATCACATTAGGGGGAACAGGAAGAAAGGAAGATGAGTTAAAAGCTCTAGAAGTGATGCAGAAGAAGCAAGGGACAACACTTTCTGTCATTTGCAAGCAATTTAAAGAGGAATCAGCATTTCCTTTAGGTCTAGAACAGAAAGCGTATGAATACAATAATAAACCAATGTGGTCTTTAATTTGCAAAAGAAAGAGACTCTCTCTGGAATAAAACTGCATTAGCAAACTGACCACAGAAAGCCTACTTTTTAGTAAGATGTTCTGACTGCAAGCAGCCTATGATCTTTTTAGTTCTGAATGCCAAATGCAAGGGCACAGGAAAGCACACTGCTCTTAGCCTGTGGCCGCTGGATAAACGGCCATGGCTGAGTCAATTCCCAGTGCCTATGGCTCAGGATTTGTCTTTGCAGTGAGACCACAAAAGGATGAAGTCATTTATCCTACTCTCTGTACCCACACAGAACACTCCTACACAGCAAGAACAAGTACTTTTAAAAACCTCTTTAAAATGCCTTTTTAAACCAACAGTTGCTCAGAAAACTTAAAAAAAACCCAAAAAAAACACACACCAAAAAAAAACCCCAAACCCCTAAGCAAAAAATCTCCTACCAAATGGTACCCATTGAATAAGTCAAATGAAAACAGATACATATTTCCTGTCCTTGGACACTTATCACATAGGTCATTTGTTAGGAGAATTGACAATCTCTCTCAATATCCTTTTAAGTATATCCACTGCATATCATAGCAGTTTCCTACAGTGAGCAAGTACACTGCACCCTGTCAGCATCACCATAAGCATTCAATACTCTTCACCACCACGGATGCATGAAACATCCACAGTAATCTGGAAATAGTTATATTGACAATTAATAGCAGTATCATACTAACACTGCTCCCAGATTGCACTTCTATGAGCTGTACTGCATTTCTATGAGCTGTTTTGCTTGCCTCAGAAACACGAGGTTTGCTGGAGCACACCTGAGTAGCCACCACAGACTGACAGTAGAGTGGGCTGAAAATGCAGGTTCAGGTTTGCTATGCTAATTAATGGGTTAGTGACCACACTGTGAGCAAACTGACCGTAGGATGATTTATGAAATTATTCAACATATTCACCCTAACTGCCATTGCCTTTCCATGAGAAATCTGTCAGACAAATGCCATTTCTGCCAATGAAAAATATGCTCTTTTAACAAGTGTTCATTTCGTAATTCTCTCAATCATCATGCCTGCATTCATTCACCCTCACTCAGCTGGCACACTACCCTCTTTTCCTTAGTTATCCATGTGGCCACCTCCTACTCCGTGGCCTAGGGCACCAAACAAATTTCTAATAGCAAGTAAACCACAGGCAGCCACGTGAATTCTTGCACCTTCCTCTGGGAGTGGGAAGACTGACCCTCACTCTCCCAACTGCAACTTTCCCTACTTACCTATCACAAGCAAAACCAATTGGGAAGCTTATCTTCCACTTGCCTACATCTTTTTAATGTTCTTTGGACGAAGAGTAAACAAATAATAAAAAGCATGACTCCAAGATTTCAGCTCTGTACATAAGGCAGATGGAAATCTGATGATTCACGCTGGTCTGTGTGGTTTCTCCACCCTTGGAGAACAGCCTCTCTGACCAGTGCGCATACTCACCCCACAACTAAATTAAACTAACGTCGTATCCATTTGTCACCTTCTGCATAGCTGTCCAAAGCCTTTGCAGGCAAGTCCCTCTCTACAGTTTGCTGTTCCAACTATCTCAGGCAATGAGAACACAGCACAGCGTGATCCCAGAGAGATAATAAGCCAAGCCTTCTGATACGTTACACTTTTTATTAAATATTCAGATGAAAAGATGATGACTTGGAAACTATTCTATGTCTTGTTACCAAAGATAACATGGTCTTGATGGTCTTGGTCTAAATGTCAACTAAACGGTGGTAAAAAAGCAGCAGAGCACTGGTTGCTTCTCCTATTACCTTCTCTATGTTTCTGACAGCAGAGTAAGTGTAATCTCTGTGTACTGTTGGTAAGTTGTTCTGGTAAAGCATTAGTTCACCATACTTCCTATGCAACGCAACTCGAGTACAGGAGACTAAGCATCTCATCTACAAGATAGGACATTTCCCACTATGCTAGGTAGGGATAACAAGTAACAACAGACATTCTATTCAGTGGGTAGGACAGATTTACGTGTCCAGGGCAGAAATCCCAAACCTGATGAAGTCAACAAGAAATACCCTCATTGTCTGAGCAAGTCTAAAACATTACCCTCAAACTGAATGGGGAGACTCCACAGCCTACAGCACAAGAAAATTCTGCTAGATTGGGAACATAGGTGACGAGGCCATTTTCCTCAGAACTTCTTCAGTACCCTCTCAATTTCCATCAAGCACTGAATTTAAATAAAGTTACAATCCAGTAAGCAACTTGGCAATAGTTAGTATGATTACGGGGCTGAAACCATTTCATACAATCCAGCTTCAGCTGGTTTCCACTTGAAACTGCAAAACATTTCAATCATTATCTGAGGAACTTTGGTTTTAGAATTTCTTGCCCAGTACATTGTTATTATTGTCTAAATTACAGCAGCCCTGAAATTTCCTGATCAAGCCCAGGCGCTTGCTGCAGTAGGCGTTTTATGGAGATAGAGGAAGATACAGTCACTATTCTAAACAATGTGTATTCTTATTATAGAAAACTTAATAATTTGTGGTACTACATGCCCTCAGTGAGTCTTGAGTGAAATCTGATGAATCTAAAGTCTTTTTCATTTGTCACAGGGGTGGGAAAAAACCCAATGCCTAATTTAAGCTGGATCACACTACTCCGTTCTAGAGGAGACAGGGACAGAGAGTAGAGCTGGGGATCTGACTTTTGGCTCCACCTCAAGGGTGTCTGAAAGACATGGAAAAAAAATCCAAACATAACAAAAGCCTTTAAGAATAGATTTTTAACCTAAATAGGCAGCCCAGATCTGCCCCTTCTTTCCGCATGATTCCCTGTATTCCCTTTCCCCTGCCTGCAAAAACACCTAGCATTCATAGCACTGTCCTCCCAATTCAGCAAGCTCTTTACCACACAATTTTGTTATGTAGACACCTTTACATCTATTAAAGATTGATTTTCTCTGTGGTCCACCCCAAGAAATGAGATCATTCGACCTGTATCAAGATTCTGCACCTTCACTGGCAATCTAACCTTTTTCTAAGACCTTTCCCCTTCATTGCCTAACACCACAGTAGTTGAAATGACATCTGGTCATTTGTGTATCTCCAAATCATTGGTAGACAGAGGACATCAGCAAAATGTCCCTGATGACAACCTTCATGGCCAGACTCACTCTAAAGAAGCTGCATTTGTTGGCCTTCTATGCTTTTAGAAAGGGTTTCTATTTACCCAGGCTCTTGCTGAAAGTATAGGTGGGGTGAGGATGGACTTTCATAACACCCACTGGGGACTGCTCTTTGTGTCACTGTTTATATTTGGTCCCATTTTCTTTATGGCTGCATACATTTTTAATTTTTTACTGCATTATTAGTTTGTGTTACGATAAGCACGCTTCAAAATGTGGGTATAAACAACTGATCAATCTCAAAAGAGAGTAACGAATGCACATGCTGCCAGAGGATTATGCCTTTGTCAAGCTTTGCATGTCAAACATTAGCTGTATTTCGTTCAAGTGTTTGCTAAAAATGTGGTCAATGGTAGAGGGCAGTTGTTGAGAAAACTTTTTCTTCTAATCATTCCTCCATAATTCCACAACAGCTGCCAGCGTTCTGCTCAGACCTGCTTGAGAAGATTCATTTTTATGAGGGAATGAGCAGAATTTCAGTCCAAAATGCTCATGTTTCAAAAAGATGTAGTGAGTGAAAACAGGGGATTATGCTGGAGACATGCAGACATGCCACCACAGTTCTCAGTCCAATGTTGTGCATGAATGCTGTTAATAACACCAGTATTTTTCACATACTTCTCAATTTGACATGCACCATTTTTTTCACATTACACGTAGGAGAGACAAGTGGATAAAATTAACCAATGGCTGGAAATTAAAAAAAATTAAATCTGGAAATGAAGCACATGTTTTTAACAGTGAGGGTGATTAAATATCCAAGAAATGATGGAACGTCCGTCTATTGCATCTCCATATTAAGATGGATGCTTTTTTGGAAGTTATACCACAGTAAAATTCTTGGGCTCAATTATAGGCACAACTTGGGGAACCTCCATTATATCTCAGGCATGGAAAGTTAGACTATATGGTGGCACCTGCTGGACTTAAAACACTACAGTCTTCCATATACAGAAGGTACATGCCTTCTCATTCCGCTCATAATTTATCTCTGCCTCACAAATATTTTTACTCTTTTCATTCACACACAGCCTATACTCCTAAGCAGGCAAATTACCCAGGTATCCACATAGTCCTCTGGGAAAAATAGAGAGACTGGAACATTTTTCAATCTCTTCCCTTCTCGTTTACATAATTTTCATACTGTATGTTTCTAATATCCTTTCTTATTTTTCATAGCTCCAAAGAGTTCAAGGATTACTATTTTTCTGCTGGATAACCAATTACTCAATGGGTTGGCAGAAAGGTATTCTTTCTGTCAGATCTGGCATCCTTCATTTCCTACCAAACCTTTCTTCTACTTTAGACCTCAATCTAAGATATCTAAAAGATTATTTTTTTTTAATGTGCATTTTAACAACTAATTTTTTGTTTCAGCTGAGTGAAACCTTTAGATCATTTACACTGGTTAAGAATCTGTCTTGAGATTGTTATTTTGTCTGCATGACAAAGTAGTTAAGTGTGAGAAAGAGAAGGTTTTCTGAGTGGTCCAGCTCATGTACATTCTTCTTTATGGCTTCTCTCCTTTTGACGTTTTTGACATTTAGGCTTTTTTCACGGGTAAGGATAAGAGTAGGTATGTTCATCCCTTTAACTGTTTGATTCTAAAAAAACTGAAGTGCAAGCAATCCACATGGAAGAATGGAGCATAAAAAGCGATATGGAAGCCAAAAACCACAAGGGAAAATGACTCCATACTGACAACAAAAATACTTGGCGACTGCCAAGTAATTCATGCCAAAAGTAGCCAGAAAATTTATTTCATTGCTGAAGATGGTACTGAAGCATCTAGGGCAGATCCTGGCTTCCCAAATGACTGGTTTCTGTTGAAAATATAAGCTTCACTTGTGCAGAGATCCAGGCTTTCCAATGCCTTGCCCCATTTCTTAACAGTTTACGGCTCATAACACCGCTGCTGCTTTGGGTTGAGATTCAAGCCCTAAAACCTGGGCCTCGCAGCTCGAGCCAGTGTGTATAACATCACCGCATAACTAACTCCACACAGAGGCAGGATGACTCATGCACGTGCCTTTGTTTCTCTCCTCATGGCTGGAAACTGATGATCTGTTTCATAACATGAAATGCAAGCAGATTCTCCGACCACATTCAAACCACCGGTAAATCGCCTCGGAGCACCTCGGCATAAATCGCACGCGGGGCCGCTAACATGAAGGGTAAAAACCTTCAGCTACTGAAACAATGTCAGATTTGCCTCCGACATACATTATAGTGAGATAAAAGCACTCGCTGGAAACGTCCCAGGGAAAAGCATGTAATCCTCTCAATATGTGAAGTCTGTAAGGGCCTGCAGTTCTACTTCATCTGCAATAGACTTGACATTGACCTGTCAGTGAGCGGTGTGGTGTATTTAACCTGGTTTAGTGTAGAAGTCTCACATGAAAAGGGAAAAAAATCATAATAATTGAACAAGCACCTCCTAGCTGATAGCTATTAGGTTTTTACTGCTCTCCTTGAAGCTTAGTGGCATTTACATTCCCTGGCAGATGACAAACACACCAAAAAAAAGCGTACAAAACAAGTTTACTTTTAAAAAGTGGGAGCAAAACCCAACTGCTGCGCATACCACTGCGGTTGATGTGGTATTTGTTGACTCTGTAGCAAACTGCTTTCTTTGCTGCCACCACCTCCAGTTTCTAGTGCTTTACTGCATATAAAATCCAATATAATTTATGCCACAGCCTTATCCAGTAATATTTCAGGCATATGACTTGAGAACAATGGGCATTTTGCCTAGCTGAGGCATAAGTGAGGACTTACAGGATTCGCCCCAGAATATACAATCCACAATTATTACAAAGCCAAATCATAAATTTTCTTTCTTGTGGTTTTGGGCCCCTGTATTCAATATGGCTTTCAAGGCACTTTTATACCTCAAATTGCTAGCTTTCTGGATGTATACAAAGTTAAGATTGAACTCCTCCTCTTTTATATTTCATTGCAAATAAAACTCTAATTGACGTGGTTGAGAGATTTACTCAAACGAGAAGGGATTAAAAATTAAGACAGGCATAAGCATTTGTAACTTTAAAAAAAGTTACACACTGAGAATTGTGGTCTTTCTAGAAAATATGCCAAAGATTTGAGGAATGAAACACACTTTTTTTTTTTTACAGGCACCTTTAGTCAGACTGATATCCCCAATGTGTCATGCTCAAGCTACAAAGTTCTGCATTTCCCCCAAACAGCATTTAATTAATACAAAATTCATGTCATCATCTATGCTATCCATGAGAGACAGTTAAATGAAGGGAAGGCAGGCATGAGGAAGATTTGTTATTGGGCCATTTTCTCTTCTGACACAGTCATGTAATTAAACTATAACGCTGAAGGAGATGTAGGCAGGGATGAATGCCCCACTGGACAGCCTTATGGGGAGGAACCTGGAAAAGAGCACACGACCGTTTTTCATGGCCCAACAGCATTTCTTTTTTTTTTTTTATGGATCCATAGATAAAATATATGCTTTTTCTCAGAAACTATTATGAGAAAGTTGTTCTATTTAAAAAAACCCAAAACCTCACTTTACACGCCAAATATTTTTCCACCAGAGGCTGGAGTGGAAATTCTGTTGTCATTAGGAAGTGGAACCTTTTTATTTTTATTCAGGCCAAATAGTTATAATCCATTTCAAGAGGATCCCAAATTACTACTGCTCAGTTTCCCTGTACCTATAGCGAAGGTCTGGTTTTGCCAAGTTTTCTGATGTAACCACCTTTAAATGTGAGTGCTGTTACTGAACAAAGCTGTAGCTCCTCCAGCTTGGAATCCCAAAATGCAAATCAAAGTTGCAGATTAAGCAGAACAGGGTCTGTCTTAGTCCTGTACCTGAAGGATACACTTTGCAAGGGCTAAACTAATGAATAAAGAGGGGGTAAGATACATTAGATTCAGCTTATTTGTTGCCTGATGTAAGTACTTTCCAGCTGAATTGCATTTTTGGGTTTCTTATACTTGGGATTAGTAGAAATAGCAACTCCAACATTTTTTATGCCAGGCTTTGTACAGCAGTCCCATGTTTCTTCCCAACAGTTAAATTCTGAGAGCAGCAATGGCTTAAAGCAGATCTTCCAGACAAGCCCTGCAATTGCAAGCTAGGTGAGCTAAAATCAGATTTACAGAGCATGGTGCTCAGAGTACAGGCTGCCTCCACTCTACTGTAGCTACAGCAGTAACATAAGGGATATTTTAGCAAGATTTCACTACAAGGGCAAGGGGACTGAATGGCAAGAGAATTGTTCTCACTCATCTTTGCTCAGTGTCTGGTTTAGCGCTTTAACTGCAGCAGGTAATGTTTTCTAAAGAAAAAAAATGTCTCCAACTTCTTTAAATAACAGATTTCTGATGTTCTGGGGTTGTTTTGGTTTTGTGGGTTGGTTTTTGTTTTTTTATTACAAACCAGTAGCTTGCATCCCAAATTAGCAAAGAACAAAGCTATGATTCCAGGAAAGCACAAACTGGCTTCTTATAAATTAGGTATGTATTGCTGACCTGGAAACTCAGCCTCTGGCTTTTAAATTTCATCTGCTTCTCTACTTTCACCTTGGTTACCTGCTTTGAAGGCTTGTTTAATGCAGCACACTAGGAAAAAGAGCACCTCTTAAACTAATGCTTTCATTTCATTCCCCCCACCAAGATTAATAAGATTACTATTTTTGAAGAGGACCGTATTTTAAAAGGTAGTGCAGGACCATGCGGATAGGTCAGACACATGGGAAGGTTCTCCAGTTTCAATATATAGTTGTTCTATTGAGTATCATGTAATACTGAAAAAGTTAACTCAGAGAATCACTGGATTCATTAACATCCAAACCAATCTCATCACACACCCTCTAATCCTCCATCACTGTGTCCAATCTACTCAGAATCAACTTCCAGCATACACCCATTCGCCATCCACCAAAACAAGATGTGTAATTTGAGATGAAACACAGCTTTGGTTTTCTAAAATGACAGATTTTCTTTATGAGCAGAATTCCCTTTTGCATTCATGCTTTTTCATCATTCATCTGCCAGGTTTTGCAGGTATAATGAGGGATCAGGGGCCAGGATTATACAGTGGGCCAATCCTGAAGTGAAGGAAGTTCATGGCATTCCGTTGATTGATATCAGGGACAATACCGACCAATAGTGCCAGACCCATCTTGAAAGGAATTGTCTCATCTGTCACTGAAACGCAGCCACACCTAAAATGCTATAGCTTGGTAACCAAAATACCGGTCTCTGATTTAGGACTGACACTAAAACTGATGACGGATTTGAAGACTAGGACTGAGAACCAGTGAGGCAGGAAGGAAGAATGTCGAAGCAGGGATCAAACAGGGACCAGGCCTGTAGGAAGGGGTCTAGAATGAGACATCTCCCTTGATTGGGGAGGGGAGAAACAGCAGATGAGAAGCCTTTGTCCATGCAGGGGACAAGATGGGGATTGGAGAAATACTCAGAGGACAGGGAAGAGGGAAGGAGATGTGCCAGGGAGTAAGAAGGACAGAGAAAGCACCAGGACTGGGTAAGCGGTGCTGCTGTCAACATCCAGCATCAAACCAGGTTCACGCAGCTGCCCAGGGCCTGGAAAGCCAAAACCCACCATGACTGGAAGAATGGAAACTGTAAGATAGAGGGTCATGATCACCCAGACTCCACAGTGCTCAGTAACCGCTTTGGCCTTGCCTGACATGTTAGGTGATCTGAAATGCCTACAGTCAGAACACACTATTTTTATTACCTGATTCATCAGAAGTATGGGTGTCAGCATTAGCCTGGGCTCGGGGAAGCGCCAAAACTCCTCTGTGTTTCCCAGGGGATTACAGATTGTAACTAAGTGACTATTGCTCAAAGTGAGACAGGTCCCTGAAGATGTCTGCTGGAGCTTTCAGAAACAGAGCAGAGTCTGTGCTACATGAACAAAGCATGTATTTGCACACAGGGAGCCTGGAAAAATAATTTTACCAGATAATCATTCAGATAATCATAGAATAATCTTTTTTTCATCCACTCTTCCTGACACAAAATATGCACTAGGAGGGCACAGCCTTAACATACCGCAGCAGACTAAATATTGAAATAAACGCTGCAAACAGGAAAGCAGCTGAAATGTAAGAGCAGAACATGCACCAGAACAGAGCGGACTGTGGAGCTTTATGCTAAGTGAAATAAACGGCTTGGGGGGGGGGGACGGGGGACACACATGGGATTACAAACACAGCCAGTGCTACAACATATGGCAAATGGGGGAAAAAAAAAATAATGAAAATCAGATGTCTCAAAGTTTTCTGGTACTGATTCCCCACGCAGACAACTCACGGATGCCGTGCAGGTGCAGATTTGGTTTCAAGGAAAATTCATGGCTGTTCACTTCTAACATGGACAAGCATCTGTCTCCTTCCCAGGTGTTTAAGAAACCTACTGTCAACAGCCAAGGTGATTAGGAGACTTTTTCAGTGAGACAGCAGAGGAATTACGAGTGCAGATCCTGTCATTTGCTAACAGGATTAGGGGCAGATACATTCCATGCATCTCTCTGAAAGCTAATCCCGATGTGTCTTTCACCTTCGTGAAAGGTAAAAAAACAACAACCCCCTTCCATAAAACAGGCCCGTACAGATATGCAAGGTCACGCACGGCTCTTTGAACCGCGCACCAGCGTTGCAATGATTTGCAGGCATCGTGTAACTGCACCGCCCGCTTTAGACAGCTGGAAGTTTGAAACACAGCCATTGCAACTACACCCGCATAAACACCGTAAAATATCCTGGCTTTATCCTTTCAATTAGTTTTTTTTTCCCCTTAGATGTGCCTGCTTCCCTTATATTGCTCCATTCCGATCCTCATTCGAGGAGAAGTTACTTATAAGGAGCTACCAAACAACCCAGTGGAGAACGTCTGTGGGAAGTGGAGTTCATGCAGCCTGATCCATCAGGCTGAAAATACAAATCTAAAAGCCAGCATTCTTTGAAATGGGTTAAAAAAAAACAACCCTCCAAACCTTTTCACAGAATTCTGGTGTCCAACAAAAGCTCCCATTTCAAAAATTCACTGACAAATTATCTAGAAGCTACAAGTTATTCACAGAAAATACCCAGATAGAATCTAGGAAATGGAAGAAAATAACAATGTGCTTTCCCTAAAAGTGCCCAGGGTCTGTGGCCTTCCAATGGGACATACACAGCTAGTAGAGACATAAGTCACCTACCACTGAGAAACTGCCCTGTGGAAATACTGTGCCAGAGTAAGGGGCTTTTCAGCAATACACAGAATGTTTCCAAATCACAGCAATTGTTATGGTAAACTTCTCCCTCCTCCCCCCCGCCCCTTTTAATTTTATTTTCATTCTGGAATGAAATTTCATCAGTTCCACATAAGGAATCAGTCTACAATAGCTGTTGCAAAATGCTTTCTAGTGAAGCATCCCCACACTGAAGGGGTGTGATGGTCACAGGGAGCTGAGTGGTAATGCCAGCTGTACGTTCACAGCAAGTTATTGACCAGGTTCTTTTGGTTCTTTGGCAAATCTTCCACTGCCAAGCAGCCATCCTCTCCCCTAACCAGTCATAGCCTCCTCTCAGCCCCTTCTGTGCTTTGTGTCCATCACATACAAGCCCTGGCCCCAAGCTTTCAGTTCTTGCCCCAGTTCCAGCCTGTCCAACAGCAAAACACATCTACAACTCCTCCCACACTGGCACCTGAGTTTCAGGATAAGTGTGCCCTTGTTGGAGAGCACAGCATTACTTCATGTTGTGATTGATCTTGCCTCTGCACACCACAGCCAAAGCACTCGTCTACAATGCATTGGTTTGATGCCACACAGCATACACTTTCATTTATCTGCATTACATCATGCTGCTAAAAGAAATGGCAGGTAAGTCCTGGGCAGAAAAGGTGAAGGAGCAAAGAAGATGGCACTACAGAAGGCAGGAGCATGACCAACAGCAGAAGTGAGAGGAAGTGGGCAACAAGGTGGGGAGGATAGCAAAGGGCTGCCGTAGTAAGAAAGCGATACAGCTAGTGGGAACAGACTGCAAGTGCTGGAAAAAGAGTCTAATTCCAAGTGTGAGAGGAGACAAGAGATGATGTTTCCATCACCAAGAAGCAAAGTCTTTTTACAGATTCAACTGACATTTTTAAAGAAAAGGTAATTGAAAAATTCATTATTAAACACACACAAGTTTAAACCAAGGCTTCTGGTATAATCCATTGCATTCCAGGAGTGAATGCAGACCGATGGCTATTTTCCCCTTGTTATATTAGTACTTGGCACTTGCCAGCTTCTTTCCATCAAAATATCTCAATGTGCTTTACAAACGTTCGTTAATCCCTGCAACCCCTTCTGACTTCTGCATGGTAGGTGTTATTACTACTACAATGCCAGTTTATGGAATGGTAAAACAGAGACATAAACTACTTTAACCTAAACCACGTGCCTAAACCACAGAGCAGGTAAGATTCTCACTGCCTGCACTACTTCATGCCCACCCCAAAATTTGTTGCAGCTACCGGGACCTTTTCAAGCAATTTCCAAAGGGAGTTGTTGCAGGTATGTGGATTTCTTCCTCCCAGGCCCACCTCTAACAGCCGCACCGCGCTGACTTCTATGCCTGAAAGCGTGTGAAAGCCACTGGCAGAATTGATTATCCTGGGACTTTTTTTGCTGGCATACTGAACAAAGAGACATCCTCCCTTGAGCTCTTGCTGAGCAAGTGAAAGCCTGCCTCTCCTCTGTGTAATGCCTTTTTGTTGCTAGGTACTTTGAAATCAGTAGTTTACATTTTAAAATGAGCGGTGCCTGCCGGGAAATGGGAAAGGAAGGGCGAAAAGCTAGTTTAGCCCAGGGGATCTTGCAGCCATGTCACTGTGAAAGCACCTTGGGCTTTGGGCAGGGGTCAGCATGCCTCAACACATCCTGGCACCTTTTTGAAGGACTGGGTTGTAAACTGAGATACACTCAAGTGCATCAAAGTACGGAAAATGGGGTGTAGGGTCCTCACCCTACAGTTGGGAAACACAGAGTTAGCTTGCTGCCAAACCCTTCTGTTTCTCAAGCTTCAACAAGCACAGAAAGCGAACTTGGTGAGGTAGGAATCCCAAAAGGTGATTCAGAAAACACCAGCTCTACACCAATCCTACAGAAAACATAGAAGACATCACATGGGTTTGCTGGATCCAGATTTGTCTTGATCCAAAGTTAAAATTTTTCCTCTCACCTGCACTGCAAGACTGAAGAGGGTTTAGGAAGCTACTGAGCCCCCTGTACTTGGTTCATCCAAGTATCCTCTTCCCAGCAATCCATTGTAACTATTCATACACGCACATTAAGCCCATTGCAAAGGAGATGCAATTCAATTTACCCTTTTATGAAAGTTCTCACTGAATTTCAGTCATGAATCCCAAAAGGCATTGGCAGGGGTCACCAAGCTACAAACCAAACACTGGAGAGCAAACCTATGTTTAATATACTTTTGTGAAAACATTAACATTTGGCAAGCAAGGATTTTGCAATGTAAATTGCAGAATATTTGGCACAATAGGGAATTAGGACAAACATAAGAGAACTCGAATTCCTGCTCACAAAGAGTGTGGTCCAACCTGTTACCACAACTCAATTGACTGAGATTACTAAGTAAGAATATGGTAAACATCTGCCTGGAAAAAAAAAAAACCACCACCAACTTCAGCAGCTATGAGGTAACAAAAGAGTCCAGGGATCTGCAATTTTCCAAACTGCAAAAATAAGTTAACCCTGTTTTTAACTCAACCTAACATGCTGGTAATTAAGATGCTAAGTACGGGATTTAGAAGGCTTCATTTGGCCCCTCTCTGCTACAAGTTCCTGCCCTAGATGCATAAACTCCCTCCTGCTTCATTTCCAATCAGACTAACGCACAAGAATACTCATTGAAAAAATCTATCATACAGGGCATCCAGAGGCTAGCACGATGGGCATCACCTACGTCAGTAAGACCAACTGGTCTAACTTAACTCAAACACTAGCAATCCTTTGCCAATGAGGTGCTTCTGCCAGCTTAAGATGAGACAGAGTAACTGTCAGTGTTAGTGCACAGCTATAAGCAAACCAAAACAATTTTTCTGGTCCCTTGTCAAACGTTTGCTCAAAACACTCCCATAAAATTATCAAAGACTTGGAAAGCTCCAGAGAAGGCCCCACTACCTACTTTCCTATGTTATAGAGAAAACTACCAAATGGTTTTCTCCTCTATTTCAGCTTCCCAGAACTTTTTCCAGTTCCTTCTCCAATTTCTTCTTGCATTCCAGGCAGCCCCTGTCACTCCTCACCTAACAGTATTTTAATGGGTGTCTCCATCTTCTTCCTCCACACCTGTGAGCCCTGTGCCTTAAATTCTCCCAAGCCTGAACTTCCCTCCTGTCTACCCTTGCAACACTGTCAGCCTTTTCAGGACTCAAGTTCTCACCAAAATGATGTCATGCTTCTTGAGAAGGGACCAAAATCCAGGCATTAGGCACGAAACAGCAAAATCTCCGCTTGCTATAATCTTGTGAAAACCATAATTATATCCTTTTGGGGGAAAGAAAACACATTGGCATGATTGCCAGGGCAGAACAGCACAAGAAATAACTAGCATACAGAGAAGGTAACAGAAACAAATACCATTTCAGAGGTTCACAGCATTCACCTTTCTAAATTCAGGAGCTACGAGCATAGGACTGGATGTGAAGTAGCAAGCTGGACTTTGTCTCCTACCTGATCACTCCCCAAGGCATTGGGTGAGTTTGAAAGAGAGAAGAATCCAGGAAATCAAGTAAGGAATTAACCCCATGGCTATCCCAAAATGACAAAGCAGCAAATGAAGCTCTCAAGATATGCACAGGATGATAGGAATACTTGTCCTCAACTGGATGGGCTGCAAATCATTGCTAATGCACATGCTGTCAGTGGGAAGATTTCACAGCCATATAGATAGGTTCTGGAACATCAAGATAGCATTGCTACAGTGTTGAGAGTGCATTTTAGTGTGTTGGTAAGTCTTGAGGCAAAGTTCTGTTTACAGAGAATTTCAAAACTGTTTTGCTATAGCCTTCACGACAAATGTAACAGAGAAACTAGGAGAAGCTGGTTCTCAACCTTAATCTTTCTAACTAAAGTAAAAGTTTAGCTCACTTTGGAAGCAGATGTGACCTCTGCCATTTAGGCCACGGGGCTTTTTCAAATCCCAAGAAAGAAAACTGCTGACATGATGTGTCTGACCACTCCTGTTCCAGGAGGAGGCAGATGACTAAGGCCAAGATGCACACCACCATCGTACACACCCAGAATGCATGCCAGTGATTTCCCTCCTGCAGGATCAGCGCAATCCAAAAAAAATCTCCTGCTTCACAGAGGGATGGTGGGTGTTACACAAGCTACACGAGGCTATTATTCAACATTAGTTCAGAAATGGGAGGCTACTTTTGGGGAAATTAATATGCAAGAAATATGGTGTGGTTAGAGCATGTTTTGATCTGGCTTTGTAAAATACCATGTAACACATTAGCAAGAGAGCTGAAAGGGAAGAACAAAAGAAAAAGGGAAAGGAAGCACATGGCAGAGAGGCCACTGTAGCTTACAGAAGCTGGAAAGTCAAGAACAACCTGAAAATAAAGAAACTATAAAGGTTCCATCATGGCCATGCCAGTGTCTGATGATGGTCCACATAATTTGTGCATGCTGAAACCCACAGTCTATTGAGCCTTGTGATGCCCATGATCCAGTTACAAACTCCACTAAAGAAAAAAATAAAACAAAAAAACCTCACAAACCCCCCCTGTAAAACCCCAACAAAAACCTGTTGTAAGGATCATGCCAGGACAGCAACAGCTGTGGTGCTAGAAGGTACTTCTCTAATTACACCAGAGCAACTCCAGTCCTGAGTGTACTGCAGATGGAATTTGGCAAGCCAAAAAATGTCCCATTTGGATACAAATTTTTATGGTTAAAATATTTTTATGGTTTAAATAATTTTTATTTAATTTATTAATTTATTTTAATGGTTAAAATAATCTGCAGGCAATTTGGCTACAACAAACTAAACGGAAGCCAGAACTTCACTACATCCTGAAGTGACAAGTGCATTGGTCTCGAGGACACACACTCTCTTCTAGGACAGGCCTCCACAGCACTAGGAGAAGGAAAACAAGTGTGCATGGACTGCTTCCATAGGGGCTGCCTTCTCAAATATTTGAAATGCACAGATACTTTCTGAATAAGGTTTTAAGCTGTCTGGAATAAGGATGATGGGGTTTTTTTGCTCTGTAACACAGCAACCTTTACCTGGAGCACCCACAGCATGGCCAGATCCTACAAGCCTAAGTATAGAGCGAACTGAAAGTGATGTGAAAAAGATTCAGACTTCAGAATCAAAACTGCTTGCACAGAATTAGTCCTACATGGTTGGTGTGCTGGGTTCTTCTGGAGTTGCTCTTGCTCATGAGAATCTCCGCATTTCTCACTGTTGCTTAGCCAAGGTATATGAAAAAGTGGTGGATAGAAATTTTAAAAGGAAGACAGCAAAATTAGCCAAGTCCCTGATCTTCAAGAAAGATTCTCACTTTGATGAAGAAGGTCTTGAATACAAATAGGAGAAAAAAATAACCCAAACCCAAACCTAACAACCCCTGCCCCCCAAAAAAAGCCAAACCCACAAAAAGTGTCATACAGCAAGCTCTTGGGAGTAGCCTCCCCTTAATGGTGCGTCTGTATGTTTTGTTTAATGTGAACTGGTACATCCAATCCTTGCTACTAATGTTGTTTATTTTTCTTTTCTGCTTTATTATCATCCAAGTTTATCTTCCACATCCTTTGCCTACAGTAAGCTAACCTCAACAATAACAGGATATGTACTCTAGAATTACGAGGGGAGAGGAAAAATTTGCTTCACAAGCAACACGCTCAAACTTACCATACTCAGAAAAAAAGCAGCAAACAAGTGACAGAGAAATCGGGGCGTTTACTGATCAGGATAACTGTTCTTCCTCCTACAGTCAAAGAACCACACCAGGACACCAGGTGGGAAGGGGGCAGCCGCTTTATGTCACTTGTGGTCTCCTGGTGCAGCAGGAAACTGAATTTAAGTAGAGCCAATCCTTGGCTTGATATTTCAGTTACTGAGAGACAAAGAAAGATTGATGGAGGAAAGAATTTAGATGCCACCTTTGCCTCGCTCAAAACTTTGCCCATCGTAACTCGGTTTGAAACCCGAGGAACTCTACTGACCCCAGATTCTGAAGCCTGTATTTAAGCCTGGGATGTGCTACTCATCTCTGGAATTCAGTATGAGCAATTTGGAAGAAAAACAGCTGAGCAATTTAAAAGCATCAACTAAACCTTGTAGTTAGCACTTTCCTGCAACGACAGAGTGTTCAGAGGAGATAACTTGGATCATAATACCTTGGACTAAAGTGTGATTTTTCTGACAACTACGCAAACTGTTTAAATGCTTTAGACGTAGAACAACCCACGTGGAAAACTGTGTTCCAACGTGTATGTAGGTGGTTACACTATGGCACTGTTAAGAGTTGCAAAAACTTCTCATTACCGCATCCAGTTTGTGCGTCTAAGGGAGATTTCACAGCAACGCTGAACACTTGCGAAGAAGAGAAGGAAACGTGGAGGGAGAGGCAAAGGGGGGAGCAGGGGAAGCCCTCCCTGACTGCCTATTCTGCAAAGGATTTGAACTGCAGAAAAGAGGAACCATGTCAGCAAATGCCAAACCAATGCGATACCTGCCAAACCGCACCTTATCCTTCTCAATCAGCAAAAAAATCATCCGCTGCCTGATTTCTCTTGCCTCACCAATAAAGGGCTAGGGTTTTTTTCCCTTATTAGGTCAGTCTCCATGCTCTAAAATTCTGGCTCTAAGTAGTGGCTTTAACAATATGTGCTGCACATCAGCACAAAAAGAAAGCAACTAATAAAAATAAAACACAGGAGGAGAATAAAAGGGCTGAGTCCTAAATTAAAAGGGACGACATCAGCTTAGTTCGGGCTCCAAAATTTGATCACAGATTTCATGAAATGAAGAATTAAAATTGGAAAGGATAAACGTACGAAGGCTAACATTATACAGATATATAATTATAAACTTGGCCCTGCAGCTACTTATACATGTAAGCAGCCTTACTGAAGTCAAGAAGAGTTTTTTACTACACTTCGGTGCTTACACAGCTTAAAATGTAAATCAAATGTCAGTATGTGAGAATGGTGCAAAGAAAGGGTTTGGGGTTTTTTTAATATATTTTATTCAACAAAACAAAATTTGAAAGGAGTGAAAAGCACAAAGTCAGTTAGGTCTGCATGTTTCAATTATTTCAATGATTGATGGAACTGTTTGGCTTGGTTGGATTTTTAAACATATGGTTTTGGAATATCTAGTTTACTGCATCTGCATTATATGGACATATATGTGTACATACAGACAGAAGAACACAGAAAGCCTAAAATAATCACCAGATAAATTCCCTGGTTGTTTTGGACCTTCTTGGTTTACTCTGAATTGGGAACAGGGTGGATGGTGAGGCCTGGGACTGCAGGTTTGACAGGAAAGGGAAAGATGGGTGTGAAGAAGCAGAATGAAGTTCTGTCACCCCCATCCCACGCTGTTCGAACACCTATGCCAACAGCGTTGCTGTGGAGGAGCTATCTGAATTTAAGATCTGCACTAACAATGAGTTTTCTAGTTTTGCTGAAACAGAAGAAAAAAAACCCTTGTCATAGTGAAGCGATATGGAAAATCTTCAGGGCTGTTTTGCTTTAATTTAGTCTGAAACAAGATGATAAATCTTTCATCAAGGTGGGTTTTTTCTTATTAACTTTTTTCTGTAAAATGTAGGTCAAATTGAATCAAAATTTTACCAAAAATCAGAATGTTTTATTTAAAAAAAAAAAAAGCAAAGGTCTAGCTCAGTAAGAGCTGCTGCACTTATTTAGAAAGTGTTAAAAAAATTGCATTTTTATTTAAAAAAATTATTTCCTCTTGTTTTCATCTAGAAAAGCTAATCTCAGAAACTCCCAACCAGGTCTGCTCTGTCTAGAAATCTCTCAATTTATCTTCATTTTGTTAAATCTACCTTTCATCAGAAAAGATTCTCACAGCTCATTTCAGGCATTTGGATTCCTTGAGAACAGTGCTAGGTTGAGTTTGATTATCTCTCACTGCTGTCCCAGCTTCAACCACAGCTTGGGCAGGGTGGAGAATTATCTCAGGGTTTTCATTAAACTCTCCAGAGTCACTTGTCACTCTGACAAAATCTTAGAAATTTGATTCTTACAGAGTTACATGGCTTCAGAATCACATGGATGAGCAAAACTCCATGAAAAGTAATCCATCTTTGTGCTCCCAACACCCAATGCCTGCCTTGTGCTGGAGAAAGAAAAATGTGTTTCACTGAGGCAAGCTGTGAAATCTCAGAGATGTTTCCTTATAGACCTGTCCTTTCTTTGGCATAATGTTTCTTCTACCAAGGGTAATCTCACTCAAAAATGTTCCAGGTATTCCAGTAAATTTCCTCTGAGCTACTACAAGGAAAGTTCCTAAATCCATCTAGAAAACCTTGAACAGGACATTCAGTCTACAAAACCCACTGTCCTTCTTGTAAACCAGACAGCAAAGCACAGGTACTTCATTCCGGTGGCAACAACCAATATGTCAAGAATGCTCTGTATACACAGATTGCTATTACCACAGTGTTTAACATAAATATATGGTTCTCCCACAGATAAATATATTTGCATCAAAAGCACTCATCTACAATCCCAAGTGTTTTTGACTTCATTCCCAGACATCAGGCCCTGAAATACAATTTGGGTATAAACAGTGCAGCTCACAAATGGACCAGGCATAGTAAGGAAACTACCTATTGCTCCACTCATGGTACACTTGTCAGTATTGGACAAGAGCCATGTTCAGAGGTTGACTGGCAGTCTTAGCTTTCAAAATGGAGACAAATAGGTTCACTACAGGCTAACATCTTTGTGCATCTGGTCTTTAGTTCCATTATGTCCATCTTATTTTACCATGGTAATGTAAAAAGGCTTTTTAAAGATTCGGGTCACTGCCCGCTGGAGAACAGGAATGAAAAACATGGGCAACAGAGAAGATGAGAAGGAAGATCACTTCAAGTAAAAGCCAACAGCATCAATTTTGGAGCAGAATGAGCCAGATAGCATAGCACCACAACCACTACTGCTGTCTGTTGAAAAGCGTCCTCTTCCACCCTTCTGCTTCTCTCAACAAAACTAGCCTATTATTTGTCTAGAACATCCAGCCAAGAAACAGAAAACTTAACCTCAATACGAAGAACAAACCAGAAAAGGCTGTGAAAGAGTGAACTTCCAACAGCCAAACTGCCCATGAAATGATCTGTAAAGCCTGAACACAAGTTATAATTTGCTGGAAGAAAACATTCTACCTGTTGGCAAAGAAGACTTCTGCTTTCCTTGGAAAGTTGCACAGTAAACACTTATTTTAGTGTTCAGCAAAGCGAGCCAATTCAATCACTGTACATTTACTATGCAGTCTTTATATTTTCAGGCCAACCAGAATGATTTCTTGGTCATGATGAGAGCTTCTGCTTCTAATTTCTAGTGTATCAAATGCTAACAGGATTATTTTCAGCTATTTAGCAATTACAATTTTTTCTACAAATAATGCAAACACACTGAAAGCACAGAGAATATCTTTAAACCATGGAGCTGAAATAATCATAAAGGGCCATTAGAGGACATTTGCAAGAAGTTAAAAATCACATTGTACCTCACCCAAAACAGTGTGGTAAGAGCTGCCTCCTTTTCCCTGGAGAGCCTCCAGAGAGTTAACTTATAAGGATTTTAATGCTCCTTTCTTTTCCGTTGCAATCTCCTGAGAAGACATGAGCACTTGGAATGATTACGTTGTGCCTCAGCCTGGGAAGGGCGGTATTTCATCATGCATTTCACTGAGCAATGCTTTGAAGAAGCTTTTGAGGGTAATGCTAAAGGTGTCTTACCCGCTTTTGCCCTGAGGTCACAGAGTTGTTTGTTAAAAGGGGATAAATCAGTTTCCAAATTTTTGCCAAGCATTTGCTTTCTCTTAAGAGCAGTCCCTCTAAAGAGAGCTTTGTTTTTCTTCCACAAGTATACTACTGTGAGTCTTGACAAAAGAAAACCTATGTCTGGTTGTCAAGGTGCGTCTACTCTTGTTTAAGAGCTGCTACAGGATACAAATATCCCAACATTCAGGAAGCCAACAGTATAGTAGCTAATCACGCTTCAAGAGAAAGGGAATGAACTGTTTTCACTCAGATATGATTTCACCGACTTCAGTGAACTCACTTCACATAATTGTGGGTGCTGCAGTGTACACAAGCTACAGCATTCCTCCCAGCGCTCATCCAACGCTTAGGAGATATGCCAGGCATAAAGTCAGCACACTGCTTACTCCCTCTCTTGCCCAAAAGAGAGCAGAGGAGAATGTCTCTCAGCAGGGATATCCAACGATTTCTAGGGTTTTTTTAGCAAAACTGCCAGACCCTGTCATCTAGCTACACCAGCCCCAGAGCAGGCCAGTGAAAGGGGCCTCAGAGGCTTGAGCCTGGGTCACTGCACTTGGGGCCAGCTCCCCACAGCAGACAGCAAGTGTCAAGGTTTCAACCAGTTACGTCAGCACTAAAGTTCCCAGATCTCACCCACTTTGCCCTTTCTGCTCCCTCGCTTTCCCCTCTCACTGGTTGCAGAGGAATTGGTGCTGTGCCACAGCTGCTGCCCATTCCCATACAGCAATATGGGAGGGTTGGCTACCGCTGTTTGTGGCTGCGTTCCACCATGGACCAACACAAAACAAATCCATTTGACACGCTCTTACTTAAATTATTATTGCCCAATTTCTGAAATCATGACAAAGGATTTCAGATTCCTGGAAGGGACTTCTCTGAGGGGCTGAGTTTCAGAAATCCCTGAGCTCCCACTCCCACCACAGGATTTCATGCTGGAAACTCCAAAAACAGGAATCCAGAAACCCCTGTTGCTTTTCCAAACATCTCCCATATTTTAAACAAAACTGATATTAATTACAGTATTTTAGAAACATAGTAGTGTTCTGTTTCCCATCCCTCAACATATAAAGCAGGCAAACAAGACAACACTGGACCCAAATAAAGCAGATTTTTTTTTGCAATATTACGTAGGGTAACTGATTTTCTTCCATGCTTCCCACCCACATTCAGGGATGAATGACCTGTGAGGACTTTACTCAGTGGATTAAGCAATCTGAGTTATGTGAAAGCTCTCAAACTATGAAATTTCTGCAGACTTCCCATTAACAGAACTCTGCTTAGCAATCCGTCCTTCCAACATATTCTTCATCCACTGAACTCAAGCAATTTAAATTCTGCAATTCAGGTAGGAGAAATACATAAATGCAGAGACTTTCCCTTTAGACAACAGAGCACAATGTAACAAAAAGAGAAGCAAAAGAATCACTGCTTCAACCTGTGCTTATTCCCCTGTTCAACTAGCTTCCCAACTTGTTACATCATTCCATTCCCCTTTCCCATCACCACCATCCAGCACTTCCTACACAACACCAAAAGGCTAAATCCATACAGATATCATAATAAATCGGCAACTCACTTGGAAAGGCTTGACAAGTTCTGCCTGCAGTACGATCTGCTGATCATGTCTGCAGCGTATGAATCAGTGCAAACTGCTGCCAGCTCCAGGGAGCAAATGGACAGATGATCAGGGCGTGGAATGAGATAATAAAAATGCCATTATCCTTTCAGGCATGCGAGACTCATTGGATGCTCTTTCCACCCCACAGGTTAACCATTTGGTCGGTCCTGTAGCTCCTGTAATGATGTTCTCTATTTGCCTATCATCAAGCTCATTATCTATCTTGTATCCTCCTCCCCTTCCCCCCCCCACCCCGCTCTGCTCTGTGATCATATGATTTTTTTTTTTTTACTGTATTCTCTCTAATAGATCCTCTTTGCTATGTCTGTCCCCCTCCTCTTACAGAAATTCCTGCAGACTTCTTAGCTGCTCAACTGGACCGACAAATGCTTGCTTCCCATTCAGCTCTCACAAGTGCTGCTTCTGTTTAGCGAACTTGTCTGCACACCAAGCAGCCCGAGCCCTGCACAGAGGTGCCTTCACAAGTGTTTGCTTGTAGGAAAGTCACATTCCAGCCTTCAGAGAGATGATGAGGGGAGAGGACTCAAATATAAAACAATGGTCCAGAAAACAGTCCTCCCTCTTGATTGTAAATCACTGTCCAGGCCTTTTGCAGGCACTTGCATACAGTCTAACTCGTGAAAGGTCAGCATCAGAGAGCACAAAAGACTGGAGGGTATTCCTGCCACACAGGAACAAATCTGGGGAAGTGGAAAGTCACTGCTAGCTCAACTACACTCAGGGTAAAACCATCTTCTGTTTAGGAAAGGGATTAAAAACAGGGCTGAAGCTAAATCCAACCTACCAGACCCTCCTCAATGTTCTTCCATCTAATCCAGTGAATGAGGCAGGAAATAGAAATGCAAACAAAATGATTCAAAGAGAAGCACCATCGCTTACCACTGTGATTTCACATGCTTGGCTACAGTATACCTTTAAGCCCGCATATGTGAGTAAATTGAAACAGCTTACTGTGCAGTCCTGTAGCCATTCCACCCCAGGCTATGTTAAACCTCATAAATTACAAGGGTGGGTGTGGATGGATTAGTTCTCCAGAGGGAAACCTCTACTGCAAACTCACCCTTCTGTAGGAAGGGGCGTGTGGGTTCAGTAGGTGGCACTCGTACCTTGGAGTGAAGACCAAGGCAGTCCATTCTGCATCAAGCCATGGAGGATGCCCAATGTCCAAGCAGGTGCCAACCTCGACAGTTGTTTTTTTTTCTCAGAGTTTGCAAGAATCCCACAGCTGCACTTTGCATAGGGCACTGATACTCGTATTCTGCTCAAAGCCTGCACTCAATAATTGTTGTGGGGTTTTCCCCCCCCTCCCAAAAACTCCATCTACAGCTTCAAGGAGATAGATTTTTGTGAGAAGGTAACAGTTTTGTGCTTTAGAAGTACATCAGGGATTCACATGCAAGATTGTACAGACTCTGGGATTTTTGGCACACTCAGAAACAGGTCTGCAACATCCCAAGAAAGTGCTATTTCTTCACATGGACCTTCTACAGACACAGTCCCTTGTCCTAAAATACATGTAAACCCCCCATTTTTTAGTGTATAAAATATAACAGAATTCTGGTCCAGACCAAAGAAAGTCCTGCAGTGCTTATTGCAAAGGGAGAAAAAACATTGGTTCCATTTCTGTGACGGCAGAGAGAGATCTGCAAATGAGATGCATGTACAGCAGACAGGCCATCTCCGTTTCTTTCATTCTGTCCTCAAAGGAAAGAGGGCACATAAGGCAACATGAATGAGTAGAGCTCTTTAAAAATTCTGTTGAGAAGGTAGTCATCTTTACTCTTCCTGGAAAAGGCATTTGTACTACTGGGGAATTACAGCAGCAGAATTCTTCCCTCTGGAAGAGCATTAGTTAAACAGAGATTGTATCACTGCTCTGCCAAAATATACATTTTAATCAGATGCCAGATGTAAGAGTTGATGTTTATGAAACTATAAACTCAGTTCCAAGGCAGCCCTACAGGCCTGTATTTACTAGTCACAGAAACATTTTTTTTTCTCCAGTTGAGAGAGATCTACATCCTTCTGAAACCATCCTGCAATAGTTCAGTTATTGCAGTGCCCACAAAAAAAAAGCTTTTCACCCAGGATAAAGCCAAAAGCAAATTGACTGTCCTCTACAAACACCACACTCTACTTTTTCAACTGATAGTTCCAGATTTTTCAAAAATTTGCCCCTTCTCTCAACACAGATTCTGTCTCCAGATGGCAAATACGATCAATTTGTTTAGGTCATTAGGAACAGGGGAAGCCTCTTGTACTTCTTGTAGACCCCAGCACCATTTTAAAATCTCCCTTCTTAGATCAGGACAGTCAGGAAAAAAAAAAGAAAAAAACCCCCAAATTCTTTTCCTTTGCTTTTCCAAATAATGTTTCAAATTATAAAAGTCTGGAGAACTTCACTCTAGATGCAACACTGATTCACGTGGTCAGCCTATTTCTTTTTTAGAGCAAGACTTCAAACACCAAATTGTATCTTCTTGCCCATACCTCTACAGTGCTACTGAGCAAGGACGTCATTTGCCTACTGACTGAGAAATAAACAATTCTGGCCACCCAAGTCTATCCTCAACTGATGCACCATCTTTGATTGCAAATGAAGAACTGAAGATAAATAAGGCAAGCAAATCCCACTTATGAACAGCATTAAGTTTCTCTACCCAACTGTCTGCAGTGTTAATTTATGAGAGTTATCCTTGTCAACAACTGCTCAACACACTCCACAGGTTGGTGTCCCACATCCTGATTTTTAATTTGACAGCACTGGGAATGGGTTTTTTCCCTATGCAGAAATTGCTACACCCATAACTTGTCACACTTGCAAAGCTGTGTGATGAAATGTGCAATTCTGGACTGGGACATGTTAATCCACTGTGCAGAGGCAACGAGCATACTGCCAACTGGACCTGGGCTAACCCAGATGAGCTGCATAGCGTTGCACTGCTGAGTCCTCAGGAGGCTTTACTGTCAGCTGTCCTCAGAGCTGTGCCTGTCATTTAAGCCGTAAGGGCCATTCAGCTGAGAAACACCACTGTTTTCACAAGACTTACAAGGACGTTTTGTGACTCAGTTTGCCAAAGGAGAGCTCCACCAAGGCCAACCCATGCCATGTCAAACATTCACATTAAATTGGGTGCAGACCCAGCAGCTCCCTAAGTTTGCAGAAATGGAAAACTGGTTCCCCTGAAAGAAGCTGACACAGCCAAGATTTTGCCATGCTTGTAACCCCTTTAAAAAGGAGTGGGAGAAGGATCTGAGTCACTTATAGATCCTTGCACACAATATCTTTATTTGGACACCAAAATTCGAATGTTTACTTTCTTCAGTAGCTTAAGCAAGAGAGATACTCTCAGTAGAGCGTGGCCCTGAGGTGAAGATTTTGCATGTGGAACAGCAAGAGGCAAATCACCTTCCCCTAGGATCATTTCACATGGGCATCTAAAGCATGAAAAATGAGGGAGGCAGGAGATGCACGCCTCAACCTGCTTTCCTTGCATATTCTGATGCTTCAGAGATTACTACCTTGCTCTAAAACACCAAGACCCCTAAGGAAGACAATAGAAGGAGAAAAAACAAAGTAAACAAAGACTTAAATAAACTAGGACACTTGAGAGCTGTCGTTCAAGCCAATGAACTCAAGTCAAATGGCTCTCTAGGAGTGTAGGCTCATCTATTACAATAATGAAAGGAACTACAGGGCCTTTCGTAGCTTCTCAACAAAACGAGGAGGAGGAAGGAGACATGAGAGCTTTCCAAAAGGAAATTATTCCTGGGAGGTTCCGACATCTATTCATACTAATAAGAGGAATGTCCAGAGGTCATCCAGAGAACCACTTAATATTTTGTTTATTTTTACTTTAACCATTCCTGCAGGAAAGACAGAGTTTTCAGAGAGCTGATCATAATAATCCATGAATCCATTTTCTTTTAGGTTTGTAGTGAATTTAGAATCACAGAGGCACATGTACCATCCAGACCACGTCTTTCCATATGTCGCTTACTCCTTTCTGTACCTGTTTTGTCAAGAGCAGATTTGCTGTGCTGCTCACTGCTCTTGTCCTGTTATTCAAATACCATCATGTTTCTTCAAGTCTTTGTTTAGTTCTTTTCCAACATAAGGAAGTTTTAAAAGGGGCAGGCAAATAACTTACAGAAACGTATCTAATTTGTTTCAGAGGCAGTAAATACCTCACCCTGCACCACCTCTCTTCTGTCCCACTAGTCTGAAAAAAAGGTAGGCATACTTGTAGAGAACTTTGCAAAGCTACTGGCATTTTGCAAGAGAAACAGAACTCTGTTTTTTTATGAAAATCCATTCTAACGACATTAACATCTGCTCCTTGTTTGAAGAATATTTTTAACTGTTCCATCCCTGGGAAAATGAAAGATACCACAGTCTGTTTCATGTTCTCACAGAGGAGACCAACTGTTGGGGTTTTTTAAGGTCTGTTCTGAAATGCCCCAACACAGTTCACTGCAGGGAACTCAGTGTATGCATCTGACAGGGCAAAAAGCATCTGTGTTCACCCTCCTATGAGATCTCACTCCTGGAACACAAGCATGTGGGCAGGGACTTCACATCACAGATGAACAATACTTGGTGTATTAAATCACATGCAGTAGGGTACAGTCTGGCAACCTGTATGTACATAAGGTCCTGGAATAAACCTCTTGAGTACTCACAAAAACAAGGCTATGTACTTAATCAAGTAACACTGAACTGTCACTTCCTATGTATTTTTTTTCCAGTCCAGACCTAAGTATCCCAAGTAGTGGAGATTCTGCCATCTCCCAGTGGTAGGTCTTCCGCACTCTTACAAGGTTCAGTACCAAGAAGTCAGCCTCCAGCTATGACATCTATTCCTCCCTTTATTTTTGAACTGTAACCCATAGATCCATCTACCTGGATGCCAACAAATAGCAGCAGTGCCAAAAA
The DNA here is from genome assembly GCA_013400835.1 of Zapornia atra. NCBI lineage: Eukaryota > Metazoa > Chordata > Aves > Gruiformes > Rallidae > Zapornia > Zapornia atra. The sequence goes on from VZTU01023438.1 coordinate 93,538, forward strand.
ATGTTAATCTTTTCAATGAAACCTCTTAACAATACTTGCCCAGCCATGCAAACGGATATATGTATTAAAATACATATTCAGACTGGAATATGTAGTTTTGGGTTTGGACATATGCATGTGCAAATCACAGAGGTACATGCAAAAAGTTTGCATGCTCATATGGACACATTATCATGCAGCTAATGCCTTTCCAGATGATAGAACTATTTGCATAACCAAGTTCTGCAGGATTGGGATCACAACCCTGTACATCAAAACACCAGAGCCTGAAGCTTGAGATTGTAAACACTTGCAATAATGTACTTCCAGATACTGAAGACTTATACAGAACCCATGAAGCACTCAGACCTATCCCGTGTCTGCTTTGCTGGGACAGGCTGGCCTTGGGTGGTGCAGGCAGGAGTTTTGTCCTGTGCTGGGAAGAGAATTTAATTTCCTCTGACTGTCCTCAGTTCTTGAGGTACTAATATTATCCTGTATCTCACATGGAAAATTTACTGACTGCATGTACGGCTGTAGCAGTAAACAAAACAAACTCCAAGACAAGTGCTAAAATGATATTCCAAGGACAACTTCCACTGTAAATTGAAACTTGATTAGAAAAACATACCTGCTGGTGTTGGGTTCTCTATCAGTTACTTATGGGGCAATGCACAATCCAGAAGTAAAGCAGCATAGTATTTCACGGGCATGACAGACTGTTTCCACCAAAGCATAACTTTTGGTTTATGTCATGTTTTCACTGCTTTCAGATAAACACTAAGATCCAAACAAGTGTCACCCTACAACTGCCAGATATAGCTACCTTCTCGTCATCTGAACAACCAAAAGAGAGGAGGCCATATGAGGGAAGCATTCACAAAAGTTATCTTTGCCTCCTCTCCCTGTGCCCCAGCACTGTCAACTAGTGAGGGACAGACTCTGGGGCCCTCCTGCTCTGAGCAGGAGCCCACTTCTCTTCAGCCACAGCAGAAGGAAGGGCCACTGTTTCCCCATTCATTTCCACACCCATTATTTTGTGTTTTCCACATTTCAGGGACACATGCCAATTCTCACAGCAGTGAAAAGCAATCTATTAGTTTGACTAGCAAATTTTAAAATTTGCTGTCTCTCATTTACACCTGAGTTGTAGCTTGCTTAGAGTAATAACTGCTAACAATAAATTTCAGCTTTAGCAGTGAGAGGAATAGTACTCAGAGCCCAGAAGCCGGTGATTGGACTTGTAGGACTTCAGCTTACAGCCATGTAGGATAATATTTGCAGAGTTCACAAAACAGAAAGCTGAATAAACTGCCAATAGCACAGATGAAGTTCCCTCCACCCCAACTGTTTCTAGAAACAGTTAATTTCAACAAGATTTATATAAAATTATTAATGCTATTTTTAATAGACTAATGGGCATGCTCCAAACATTACTATTCACTTGAAACTTAGCTACAGAAGCCAGAAAGAGCCACAATATGGTAGGGGTGATACACAGAGGATAGATACATTCTTAGCCAAAGCAGATGATGACTTGATTTTACTGCTGAGCAGGCATGGGTGGAAGCCTAAACCACATCTCCTTGACAGGCACACCAGTAAGCAAGAGCAAACTCGCGAAGCGTGGGATATTTTGACCCTTGTGTGCCGCCACAGACGAGTGAGGGCGTCCACTGCTTCACTTCAGCCTGAAGCCATGGTCCGAGTCCAGGCTTCAGGCTTGATCCTTCTCTGCTGGAGGAGTTACCTAAACGTGTGCACAAGCACATACGAACGCAGCTCCGGAAAGAGGAGAGCATTTCCTGCTGGGCCAGTTTATGGAGACTTTCCTGTACCAAAAAGCTCCTATCTTATGATACTCTGAATTTTACTGGTGAACAACATCCAAGCCCCAGTCGGGATCTCGACTTCACAAACAACCTAATAAACTCAGCTTGCAAAAGCCATCTGAATTCCACCAACGGCAGCAACTGTTCAAGAGCTTACACCACTTCAACAGCTCGGAGGTATTCAAAATGCAAACCTTGACTAGAAATACTCAGTTTGGGCTTCTCCCATCCCTGAACTTACTTCTAATATCTGGTAATGGCCCCTAGGTGTTTCGGAAGGGGCTTTATTTCACGAGCTGCAGGGAGATTAACAACTAACCGATGCTCCCAGGAACTTTTGGAGAGCAAACACTGTCAGTTTATTTAATAACTTTCAAAGTGAAACTAAAATCTTGTCCAAATCATGTCTCCTCTGATTTAATTAAAATGCACCACACATACTGCACTGCTCTGTTAATCATTAGCAAAGTTAATTGAAGACAGAATATGAGTCTTTTCTTTCCTTCAAAAGCCTTCAGCTAGTGGAAACTTCAAAAAACATTCCAAAAAAAAACCCCCAGTGTAGTATGATTTTTGTTAGAATGGTCAACACGTTGGTATGTCGTCTGCCGCCCCCCCTGTATTTCTGATTCCTATAGGAATGCATGTTAAAAGACAGAGGGTTTGTTTTTTTCTTGCTTGGCAAAATACCTATCCCAAATTTTCTAAATATTGCCTGGTATTTGCGTCAATGTGACAGTCATTGGGTTTGACAGGAATCAGATTGCTAAACCCACACAAAAATGCTTTGGAAATTAGGGGCTAGTTATACATTCAATTTCATTCAAATCCACTTCAGCTAACTGGCAAGGAGTGGATCTGAACAGCCTGCATTATCCCTTCACTTGCGTGGTTCACAACAGAGGTTTCTTCAGCACGCTAATCTCTACCCTTTTAGTCACTTGCAAGTCCTGCTGTCTGATAAATCTCCTTAGCGCTCCTGTCCAAAACCATTTTCACTTTCCAAGATGACCTAGCAGCCCATGAAACGTACTCTCCCTGTGCAGACAGCCTTTCCAACTTCTTCCAGGGAGGAACAAGATCGGAAATTAAACTGTTAGAAGTGTAACACTTTGTGGACTACTCAAGAAACAGGATACATCCAACATGTATTTTTTTCCAATGGTTCTCCTTTTTTGAAGGTGACCAAAACAAACAAAACAACCCCAACAAACCAGAAAAGGTTTATTTCTTCATGTCTTAGGGAAATATAAACACAAAATCTTCCTGTTTCATTGGTACAGTTGTTATCTAATGGGATTTCTCTCTTAAAAGCAACAAAGGGTCAAGGCTGAACACTTCAACAAGGCCTGTCGGATCAGATCAGGACAGCACTCCGTCAAGGCTGGATTCTTGCCTCCAGCCATGGCTCACACCTAATGTTTTAGAGGAAAGCAACGGGAAAAGAAAACAGGCAAACCACAGTGCACCTGGTCCATTGGGCAAAGCTCTCCCTGTACAGCAAAATTCCTCTCTGCAGGCAGGCAGCTGGGTCTCTGCCACGTACCAGCATTGCTATCTGCACTGCAGGGTCTTAAAAAAAAAAAAAAAAAAAAGTAATTTATTGCAGGCTAATATACATAAAAGGGTATCAAGGAGTTAAAATGAAATCACCATAAACATTCGGTATTTGCATCACAGCATGTGCATCAGGATATAGCAATCTGGGAACTTAAATTACTCCAATGTAGTAAAAGACCTAACTATATTTTTTCTTTGTTATATCTCTGCTTATCCAAGTGCTACCATATATATCCTGCACTGCAGTACCTGAAATGTAAGTCAGTAAAAACTACACATGAACAGCTCTTCAGTGCCCTGTGTATCCAGTTTCCCAGCTTCTCTTGGAAAATGTTGTTCTTGGGCCACACCTAACACTATCTGGACAGGCCAGTTCTGGGCAAACTCCCGAGGTCATTATTTCATCCCATCTGCACTGTACACCCTCACACCCATGTTAAGGGGCTCGACCTGTCTGCCAAAGGACAGTACAATGTGCTGGTGGGTGCAGGACGGGCTCCAGACCTCACCCACGCTACCCATGGCCTGGGTGGAGATAAGTGTAAACGCATTACAAAGAGCCGCCCCAGCCCAGCATCTCCTGAGCACAGCCCAGCACACCAGGGCCAGCTGGCAGCAGGCACCATGGATGGGAAGCCCTGGACCACAGGCCTAAATGCTTTGGCATCTGAACCATTCAGCAGTCAGCTAAGAGCGGCATGTGAGGAAAGACACTCAGCTCTGATCTTTTGCTAGACACATTCAAGCCCCCAGGCACACGTGTGTAGCCTTGGGTCCCCCCATCAGCACAAAAACACAGGCTGCTTAGGAGGCAGACCCACTGAGAAGAAAAAGAGGAACAGCCTTTACACTGTACATGGGTCATTTTGTTATTTTTCTGTTTTCAGTTCAATCTTTAAACTTACATTAAGATGTCCGTGAAGAAATAAATTTGTAAACAGACATCCATGCAGTGCTCTCTGAAGACAGAGTCTGTTTCAACCCCCCACCATTTTTCATGGACTTAGAAAAGCACCCCTGTCAGCCCAGAGGCCAGTGACTGAGGGATGAAGTGACACCATGTGGGTGACAGACAAAACCCCCAAGCTGCAAGACTGCAAACCAAGCATGCTTCCCTGCCACAGCAGGGTCACATCCCTCTTTCAAAACCTACCCATCATCACAGCACCCTAAACATTTCTTAGCATTGCTTGGAGAGATGGGTCATATGACGGGGGCAACCTCAGAGACACCTGAGAAGGATGGGGTGGCACGCATTCCCCACCTCTTCTGTGGGTGTAACACAGGAGCTTGCATGAGGACTTCAACTAGGAAGTAGTTGTCTGTCTTTGCCAACCCTTGTAGGCTGTGACTGCATGATGTATGTACATACTTTACTATAAATACATGATTAGACAGCAAAAAACCTGCACTTTCCCCAAACTTGCCCTAGGCAGTAGAGTTTTCTGGCATGCTACAGAATGGTGAAGAAAGGGCCGGAACCTCAGCTGCTCTTTCAGTAAGAAAACAGGCAAATCCCCTTTGCCACTACTGAACATAGAAGCAGCCAGCTCTCACCAGATGTGATGGCACTGCATCCCCTGCAATCTTCTAATAGTTTCCCTTTCCCATTCAATTCCTCACATTAAGACAGAAAAACTGTCAATAAGTGGCTTAACAGAAATGTAAATTTCTCCCAAAACCAGCTGACAGACTTGTCTTGAAAGAGATCTAAATAATGTAGCTATCAAAGGAGTCTGTTGCAGTCCAACTTGCAGTGAGAAATATCGACCACTGGCTACACAAAGAAATATAGTTTTCATTTTCAAAAGGCAAACCACCCCTCCAGATCTGCCAAAGGCTGCAGTCTGAGCTCTAGAGCTGTGGCTGTAGTTTCACAGAGATGTTTTGTGCCCTGAGAGAAAGCTTCAGAGCGTCACATTTTATGAATAAACTTCATGGGATGGGAAGGATTCCAGGAAATCCTCCTCCACGGACTCTTATGGGATTTAGAAATTCTGAAGAAATTAAAGCATGTGCAGCATTGCAACCTTCCTCCTAAAATAAGTCATTGTAAGAGGAAATTACCCTTCCAGTCTAAACAACTTATGTTGGGAAAGTGAGCATTTGGAGTGATCTCCAAAGAACATGAAACTGGAGATAAACCTGTTCTTAGAGCACTGTCTTTGTACTTACAGAGCTTCTGACCAAAACGTGAAGGTTTTTATGGCAATAATTAGCTAAAACTCACTAAAATGTCGGCTAGAAATTTTAATTAACCAAAACTCTTCAAAAGTGATATAATCATATTTCCAATAAACGTTTCAGGAAAGCATGAAAGAAATAAATCAGAAGCATTTTCAGAAATTTCGCAAAGTTGCAAACACTTCTAATACTTGAGAACAACCTTTTTTCTTTCTTCCTCTTTCAAAATACAGTTTGCATCTTGTTCTTCATCATTCATTCATTCACACTGAAACCTCTGTGAAATTCTGACCTTAAAACTAAGGACTTCAGAATTTGGCCCTATAGAAAGTAGAAAAATCCCATCAGTTCCAAATGCCAAGGTAGAGCCTAAAAGCAGAATGGAAGCATTAAACTGCATTTGTCGCAGTCTGCCAACAAGTAAGCTAACCAGCTATGGATGAGATGTTCTGCGATAAAATTTAGCTCATTTTTTAATGCTGAAGCTCTTGAAAAGACTGTTTCAGGCTCTGATAAGCCAGATGCTATCTCAGTGAGGGCTTCTAAAGCCTCCAAAGAGCTCTGAAATCAATCAAGGATCTTTGGGCTTACCCAATGTGTTTAGAAAGTAGAAGAGGAGCCAAGATACATACTTCTGATATGCTCATTAAAACCACCAAGGACACTGATACTTGCGCAAAGTACACTGCTTAATGAAAGCCAAAGGGATCTCGGGTGGTGCCTAATGGGTTCACATCTAGCGTGACAGCACAGGATTCATAGCAGGCAATCAGGCTCCTTTCTCACAGCCAGGTTGGGCAGCCTGTCGAAGGGCAATTGAGGTAGTGATCATTGAGGTAGTGATCCCAGGGCATGCTGCTCACAGGACATCCTGCTCCCTTCCTCCTCATACACATCGCAGTCTCCTGTCCTCACATACAAGGAGGACCTGGAAGCAGTGCGTGCAGCCCTGGGGCAGGAAAACAGCACCTTGATGCCACATTGGGCATTTACACAACTGAGGCAGATGGGAAATGGGCAGCTTGGACAAACACTGGTTGTGTGGGTTTCACCCTGCGCTGTGGTTCCATGAGACTCGAGCAAGCCCCAGTGGAGATGCCACCCCTCAGCAATGGGAATGGGACCAAGAGCAAGTCTTCCCTCTCCAAACACCACCATGGACAAAGGCTCCTTCTTCGTCACTTGATGGGATTTAAATGAACATTTGCAGCACTTGGGATCTTATACAAAAACAGCCAGCCTAGACCAGTTCTGAACCCAAAGAATAGCAGCAGACATTTTGGGAATGTAAGAAATAAGCATACTGTGATCCTTCACTGGTATTTTATTCCTATCAGTGTTATTTAAACATGCATTCCTCTTAAAAACAATCGCTTTCCAAAACCCAACTTTGTCCACACCCTTCTATTTGAATCCCAAATACATTTTTTAAAAGTGTATTCACAAAAAACAAAACCTAGACAATATACCTCTCAAGTAACCCAATCAAATTATGGCACGTTTTCTTTCTCCATTCTTCCTTAGGAGGAAAACTATGAATCACAGTAATCCCTAGACAGGAGAATATTTTTATATTTACATTTTTATAATTTGCAAAATCAAAACAGGGACACTTTTTGAAATGTTATAAACTTTTTTGTTATGTTTTCTTCTAAAATCTTCCCAGAAAAAAAAAATCTCATCTATGTAAGAGATGACAGGCAAAATTCTAAGGGGTACCATATTCTTTGGAGAGAACTGAGGGAAATTGATTCAACTGGGAAGATAAGCCTGATTTTTAACTGTGACCTGGCTACTCCTGATGCCCATGACAAGGCTTAAGAGGTTAAATGTGTTTCTGAGAGAGTATGGTAGGCTTTTGTTTTTAGAAACTCTACGTTTAATTGAAATGGGAGATAAAGAAAACCATCCTTTGATGAATGGGGTCTGGCTTTAGGCATTTTCTTATCAAGATGGCCACATTCAGAACTCACCCACCAACATACCAGAAACCACAGTTGGCAAATGCTACTCGAAAAGGCATTTCCTGCATTCTGACTTTATAGCTGAGGGCCAGATGCTTCAAGATCCTTCCTTAAAAGCACAGATAAATGAGTGGGTGTGCAGAGCCTTGCCTGATCTTGTATGTCTACATGAAGACCAGGCTGCATCCCAGCCATGTGCTTGGCATCAAACAGGCCATGGTCTCTTCCCTTACTCTCAGGAGTTCTCTGCCCCAGTGAAGAGCGGGCCAAAGGACTACTTTTTTCTACCCCATCACCTTTAAGCTACAGTTTATAACCTAAAGCTGCTAAATTATTATTATTAACTATTGTGGTCCCCCATCTGTGTGATGTGCCAAAATATCTCAATGAAAGGAAGAGCAAACATTATTTTAAAAAAGCAAACAGCAGCTGAAAGGCCTAGAGAGAGTATTGTGGATTGCTTCCACTTACAGCATGCTCTACCTACACCACCAGCAACAAGTTACTTCCAGCTGTCTCGGCTACTACCTTTAATATATAATAGGAGAATCACTTATGTGCAATTCTCAGAAAAGCCTTCTTCATATAGAAGTGAAAAATGGCTTCAAAAGTCAGTTAGAACCTTCTAAGAAGGTCTTCTGTCTAAAAATTCCTACAGGCAAAAATCCTGAAAGTTATAAAAATTAGTTTGTCCCTGTCCAACATAGCAACCAAAAGCAGCACAAGCAAGTAATTTCAAGCCTAATGCTGATTAAATAATAATACTGAATAAATAATAACAAATAACAATAAGGAAGGGTAGCTTTCATTTCAAGAGTGAAACACACAAAGCTGAAGTGTACGTGCAACTATCATACAGATCACAAATAGCTGTACAGTGTGTCTGGCTAGAGATATAACAAGCTCGTGTAGATATCACAGAATCACCTGGGTTGGAAGAGACCTTTTAGATCGAGTACAATATGCAAGATCCATACTTGGAACAGTAACCCCTGCATGTACAATCCATATTATTTTTGTGTGATGTCATTGTACATGCCTGTCTACAAAAGTAAAGCACAGAGCAGAGGAGAAAAACCTGTTATGATAAGAATATGCCTTCAACACATGCCAAAATCGGATTGCCAGGGGTCCTTAATTCTGCAATTTTGGCCCAATGCATTACAGCCCTTTGCTACCTGATGAACCCAGATGTATGCAACAAGATGGATTTGAAGAATCAGTAATAAAGGAAAGTCACACCCATAGACATAGTTCCTCTATCCATTGGCTTTCTATGGCAGCGTCGTTCAGAGCGGTTCTTTCATAGAAAGTTATGTCAAAGCAACAGCTTATTTCCTATAGGCTTTAAAACAACACTGGGATCAGAAAATAATGCACTCTGAACAGTGGCAGATAGAGATCATAGAATGGTTTAGGTTGGAAGGGACCTGAAAGATCAGTAGTTCCCCAAACCCCCACACTCTGCCATGGGCAGGGACACCTCCATTAGACCAGGTTGCCCAGAGCCCCATCCAACCTGGCCTCAAACGCTGCCGCCACAGCTTCTTTGGACAACCTGTTTCAGGGCCTCATCAGCCTCAGAGTAAAGAATTTCTTCCTTATATCTAATCTAAATCTTTCCTTTTTCAGTTTGAAGCCGAATGGGGAAAGCCCATTTAAGTTTTCAACAGTATAATTAAACTTCTGGTAAGGAAACTAGGAACTCTGCATGGAACAAACCTGATTTTCTCTCTCCACAAAGCCATGATAATCTGTCTAGATGCCATGCCTTATTTCTCCATGTGTGAACTACTGTTAGCTAACAGACCCCTTGGAGGACAACATACCTAGTGCAGGTAAAAAGAAAGCAACTGATGCATCTCAATTTAGCACAGAATATTTGTTTGGACTATTCACCAGCTGAATAAATTTATGACACTAGAAGGTTAGGATACCTAAAGACATTTTCTCCCCGTCAATCCCAGAGAGCTCATGTTTAGCATCCACTACCCACTCTGCAGACTCAGACTAAGACCTAAGAATAGCAACTGGGTTTCTCCAGCTCTTTGCAGTCGTGGCAGGAAGAGCAATGCTGCCAGCTGCAGCAAAGAAAGCAGAGGGATGGCCTCATCACCCACAAGTATGCACATCAGCTCAAATGCTGCCCACAGTGGTATGGCTGAGAGCAGTTCCAGGTGGATCAAGTTCCTCTGTCCTGAGTGACAGATTCTATCACCCTCCCAACTGCTAGCCTGAAAGAGCGCACAAAGGATTTTATCAATTCTGTAACTTCCCTCTATTCCACCTAATGCAGTGATTTTGCTCAGACTGTTTTAAGATGATGTTATTCAGAGTAAAGAGCAACGGTGAAGAAAGTTACTCAATTTGGTTTATATTCTACACCCAGTGGTGTCAGATCACCTGTAACCAACCAGGTGCCCTAGCTTTTGTCTATGGGTCTATTTTAGCCCAAATTTAGACCAACTGTGCTCCTGCAACTATTTATCCAGGCAACCAGGTGCAGTCCACACATGCAGCACACACAACTGGCTACCTCCAAGCGGTATTTTTGGAAAGAAACATCACCTGGTGTCCCTGAAACTGGATGACAGATGTAGCTGGTGCAAACATTCTGAGAAGTGTACCCAAACTTGGGATCTCAGGTAGCCAGTTCTTTTCATTTGCTCTCTTGTATCTGCAGCAGAAAGAGAAAAGCATCCTTCCTCTTACTGCTTTGGCTCTTTTGGCTGGGTTTGTTGGGGTTTTTTTTTTGTTGGGTTTGGTTTTGGGTTTTTGGGGTGGGGTTTTTTTTTGCTAAAATACTAGCCAAATAAATAGAACCGGTTATGATGGACAGGCAAATACCATTAGTTCATCATTGTTTCTTGCCCACAACAGCCCTATGCTCATCTTGGCTCCAGCCATACTGTAGCATGAAGAAAAGAAAAAAAAAAGGAAGCAAGAGTTAAACAAAGATTCTTTAAGTACTAGCAAAACATTTGGATTCGGGTTCTCATTCATGCCCTTTAAAGCCATTATTTTAAAAAATGTTTATGCAGCAGAGGCATTTCTCCTACACATAAAAATTCTTGAAAAACAGGAAAAGGAAATTAATGTTTCCTTCGAAATTAGCCACTGTTTGCACAGTCTTAAGTCTGTTACAGTGGTACTCTACTGTGCCTTTACCTTTGTCCTTATTTACAAGATTGTACATTTAATTTTGAAGTTAAGTTACCGATGAGTTTCAAAGGGAGAATAAACCAAAGAATTTTTACTGATGTCAAACACATTTTTAACTTCCCATCAACTTACACATTATAAACAAATACAGTCACCAAGATTTTCTTTTCAGAATTTAATGCAGAATTTTAATAAATTTGCAATATCTTACCAGTACATTAGGATGGCATAGCCAGGCATCCCTGCAACACAGATCAGTCAGGAATATTTCTTTTGTTCTGGCAGTGTTTCTATTCTTTAGCAATTTCTATCCACCATGTTGTATGCTGTCACCGTGCTGCATTATGGGGAAGACAACTCACACTGTGTCTACGCAGTGCCAGAAATCACATGCCACCCCCACCCCATACTTTCATCAGTGGAGTTAAATAGGGCCTGTTTTGATCAAAAAAGGCCAAACAGACTAAAACTTAACTCTAATCTTGTGCAGATTTCCTGTAGAAATGTAAAGGGCACTTCAAAACCATTCAGGCCCACGCAGCAAAGCTCTTTAAAACTTCCTTAAATCCTGCTGACAGCAATGAGTGTATACATGTCCAACGTGTTTTAGCCCACATAGATGGATTAGAAGCCAGCACATTGATTTTGAAAGCATCCTTACCCGGGGGAAAATGTGGTAAAGATACTGACATTTCACGACACACTGCAACCCAAAGATGGACATGTCTACTTCTGCTATTTTGCAAGAAAGAAAAACTGTATTATGTAAAAGGCTCAATCTGGATTAGCAATAGCAGTGAAAGGCTTCTAATGGACTTTTAGACTGTGCTGAAGGAACCATTGCCATGTTGGCAGTGGGAAAACAAAGGATTGCAGGGATGACAACACAAGGTATCACAGTTTATCCTAAAGAGAACACTAACCAAGTAGAGGATTTCTCCTTACCCATACAGACTGGGCACAGAAGAATATCTGTAGCACAGGTCCTCACCCCACAAGTGTTGTATCAACCATTACCAGCCCTAATTGCTCCTGAAGACTCTAAACAAAGGATCAAGCAGTGGCTACATTTGTCATCTTCTATGTGTCTGCTGAAGTCACCTTTAACAAGGAGCTATGCAAGACTGTCCCTCACAAAGATCAAGCCAAATTCAATCTTTGTACAGCTTCATGGATGACAGCATCCCCAGGCAATCATGTCCTGTATTTACTTCATGGAGGGGGACCCATAAGCAGCAAGTCAGTGGACATGGCTCTTTTCTATTTCTATTTTCATGTCCAGAGGACCATGTCTCACTTGAATAGGAAGCCCCTTTAGCAACAGGTTCATCTTTCAGTGAAACTTCGTGAAATTTGTTGTCTTGACATTCTCTCAAAACAGTCACATATGGCGTTACAGTTTTCAAAGACAAAATACATTCCCAGCCATCCTGGATAGATGACAAAGAATATCAGATAGAAAAAGATGAATGAAGAAAATGTCTTGAATTTTACAGCTGGTCAGCTTTCCCCTAGATCATCGTGCCTCCACCCACAGTGAAACCACAAAAGGCACATTTAAAGCTTTTCCTCTGACACGAATAATTCCTGGGAAGATGACTGTGAACTAGAAATGGAGGACTGTGGTGCTGAGAAGACAGTGGGGGGAATGTAAGGAATGAAAACACAAACTCCGAGAAGACCCCTATAGATATCCTAATTCTTAATTTCATGCCACTTGGGATTCAAAGCCCCCTAAAAATATGCATACAAGAGCAATATAAAAGAAATTCTGCAGTTACAATCTTGTTTCTTATGCTCTGAGAGAACGGCACAGATGCCTTACACTTCTACATCAGAACTAAAAAATTTAAGATACAAAACAGCTCCATGCAATGGGCCTAAAAAATGGCATCATCTTTCATGGATCAAGTCTCATGAATTACATGTGCAGTAGCAAAATCCTACCAAAAAATCCTGCTGGGGCATTTTCATTTCCATGAGCACAGTCCTATGTGACACGGATCCTGTTACGATTACAGTGACCTTGAATATTATGTAACTGCAGTCTGGGAGAGATTTTATTGTTGAAACAAACTGTGTAAAAAAAAAAAATCAGCTACTAATGTTCATGACAGAAGGGGGAAATCTGATCTAGTTACATTCTAGACAACAAAGAAAGAAGAAAAATACTAATCTTGAATAAGGCCACAGTTTCACCAGATAAGAAAGGCAAAGCAACTGCGAAAGAAATCATTTAACTAAATCCCATAAACTGAGAATGTGAGAAACTTGGTGGTCTTTAGCCAGGTTTCAGTAACCACATCACACCTGGCACCTTCACATGCTAACTCAGCGAAGCCACCTCTTAGTCAAGACTACAGCACATGCAGAAAATTTCCATTCATGACACACTCTGCCATCTTTGGCTTGGGAGCCAAGAAATCAGCGTGGCTGCAGTCCATCACCTTTCTTCTTGCTGACCTCCAATGGTTTCTGGCCCCCTTGCTAGAGTAGCAATGCCAGTACTGCCCCTGGGGTAAGGCATGAAACCAAGTCCTACATCCATCTGTTCGCTGCTGTTTGCCCTGCGGTTCTGTCTACCTAAGTCAGGAATCCCTGCAGGGTTGCTGAGCTTACTGCATACCCATTACTGTACTCCCCAGGGCTCTTCCTCAGGTGGATCATCTATGGTTTTCAGCAAAGGTCTTCTGAGACCACAAAAATGTGCCCAGGGAAGGCTGTCAGCTGCTTTTGGCCAGAAGGCCCCAGGCCTTTTTGCCTGTCTACTTGACGTATACTACAAACAGTTTCTCCAGCAAGGCCTATCTATGCACTCAGCCTCTCTCCAGTCACCAAGCAGCAAGCATGTTTCCCTAACATTTACATAGTCTTGAAGGTCAAATTTTCTATTTAGCAGTAACGTTTAATAGCCTGTGATCTTCAGGCAAACAGCATTACAGATGGGAAATTAAACCCTGATCTTTGTGAACATTACATTGCTCACTCTGTAGGTCAAATCAGAATGCAGTCTGCACCAGAAAGGGTTTGAGTGAGTTTTCACATCCTCCCAATTTCTTTTCTCTTAGCATTACCATAGCAAGAGGGCTGCATGGCCACTGGCTCTTGCCTCCAACACAGCCACATTCCAAAACTGGAGGGTATGTGTAAACATCTGCCCACATATTTACGTGGCACACAAGAACGTAACAGACTAATCAGCAGTAGCACAAGCAGTCAAAAACACAAACACAGTTCCCAAGAAGTCAGCAGTGCTGTCTTACAAACTGGGCAGGTCAGTTACAGGCCTCAATTCCCAACCTTATTACCTATGCAGAGAACGTGAGGCTTGACGCATCCTACTTTCTCCCACAGAAAAACACCACCACCACCCCCCTCACAGGGCTAAAAGGGGGCCGGCAGCAGCAGGGAGCTTGGGTGACCTTTTCAATAGCACACAGAGATCAGCACCTGCAGGCTCCCATCAGAGGGCCACAGAGATTCCAAAGACTATCTTACAAGGTGTTGAAATGCCTTTTAAAAATCTATCACTCTGGATGGGACATACCTCACCTAAATCTAGCTGTCAAGTAATTAGCTAAAATTTCATACCAATCATCTAGGCTTCCCCTAGAAGGTAGACCAGAAGCTACCTAATTCTCACCAACTGTGTAGCTCTGCATTCTTCAGTCTCTTTTAAGATTAGAAGCAATCTTAATAAAAAGAACAAAAGAGAAACTAAAAGGCCTGACTAGAAGGCACAACTATGCATGGGTAAACTGTGAAATTCTCTTAAAGGCTGCACCTTAAACTCTGGGAGTTTATACCTGCTTTGAATTTGGCCCGCAGTCTATATACCACTCTCTCTCATGTTCACACAATATTTGACTATTCTGTAGGTTACATTTATTTATTTCTTAACTTGATTGGGAACGGGCTTTGCTATGGATCCTGTTTTGAAGTTAGAAGTGTGGTACAACAGAATTTTTTTTTTACATTCAGCATTAACTTAACCATTGGTACAAGTAGCAGTTCTCAGAAACTTGCAAAAAAAAAAAAAAGTAGAATACTTTCTGTGGGAGTATAAAATAGATTGGCCACTGTTATTCTAACAAGCACATTAGTTCCATGTGCAAGAGAAATAAAGTGCTCATTCATTACTCAATTTGCGGTGACAGCCTAGTGAGATATCTCGTTTACATTCTGATAGCCCCATGAAATAAGCTGAATTCCCACACAGTCGCAAAAGGCCAAAGTTAGCATTTTCCTTTAAAAAAAATAAAAATAAACTCAAGTCTGCTTCTGGAGCAGATTGGCTGTAACCTTGAACCTTAAAGGAAATGAGAGGAAGAAAGAAAGAGCAAGGAACACATCATAAGAGGGGGTGGGGAAAGCTAATGGCACCGGGAATGGAAAATGTGGGCATTGAAAGAATTTCCTATTCTAAACAATGTGCAAAGTTAAAAATACCTTCTCCTGAGATTATCCTCAGCATAAATACTCGCGACAGCTATTTATAGCTGTCTAGTAGCCTATGACAAAGATTTTTATTCCAACAAAGGAGCTGTACACGATGCAGGACCTGTTTGAAGAACTATTAAAATGGAAAATAAACCACTCCTGCGTCAGCTGGCCATATTGATACCTGTTTCCAATGCAGCCTAAACACTGCTTTCCTGGATGCTGACAATTGAGTATTAAATACTAAAGGGAGGGAAGAAAAAAAACCCCTTGGTACATTTATCACAAGGCCAAAACCCATTGTCATAAAGGCCAACATCTGAGCGCCTTCAAGGCAAGGTGCTGAGCTGAAATAAAGAGCCAGCAAGTTGCTCAGCACCTCTGTGGGCACCCAGGGGCTCCTCCGCAACAATATCCCAGAGGTAGGTTTGTGTGGGACAACCCTGAGCAAACCAGTCACCATGGGTATGACCCCACGCTACTGGAAAACCACCCTGGGCAGAGTCATGCAGTATGGTTTGCCTGCAACTCATTGCATAGGAGATGCTTACAAAAATTATTCTCTTTCCTAGACTGTTCTTCCACTTCTAAATCTTTTTACTAGTGTTGGTCTTTCGGGGTGGGAAAGCTAGAAATTTGTGGAACATGTTTAATTTTGAAGAAAACAGAAATCAAAGCACCACACATCTTCAGAATGGCAAGGATGGTTGTGCAAGAGTAGGCAGTCAATGGCTCATATTGAGGGCTTTGACCCCAGTTCTGGTAGTCCTGAGTGGTTCTGCCTTTCAAAACAGAATGGGAACAGAGTGGAAGGGAATGATAGGGAACGCATGTAGTGCTTGAAAGAGGGGGCTGATCACTCCCAGTACTCGCCAACATATATTCTTACTGCTCTGGTTGCCTTCAGCTTTGAACCAGGAAAAAAATTAATTTAAAACAGAATTTTTTTTGTGAATATACTTTTGAAATCCATGGAAGGCTTTGCTGAGATACCTCATGATATCAGACTGCAGGTCCTGCTGGAATGTTTTTAAGGGCAAAGTACACCTGTGCTATGAACAGGAGAAGGGACCTGTACCCCCATCACCTATCCATGATAAAGTCTCTGTGTCCCACCAGATGGGATCTAACAGGGACCAATGACCCATTTATCTCCCCCCAGGAACTATCTCCTTTCTTTTTAGCTCCTGGTCTCAGGTAAGCAGTTGCATGTTGGGGCACAAGCATAGGTGAGAGAGATCCTGATTTTCCCCTTTCAGATCTCCCTATAAAGATTGTTTTTCAGTGCAATCACTGTGCCTGGGTCACATTTGCTAATGACTCCACAGTTAATTAGCTGAGCTGTGGCCACAGTTTGTGTTATCTGTAATTGCCTGACTGTATGTTCTGCCATTTCTCTGTCAATCAGCTGTGCACACCCTGTGTTAATTAAGACAGCAAGAATTTTGGAGCAGATGCCTCTCACTGCGTGTGTGTAAGGGACTTTGCAGCACAGTTCCAATCACAAAGTTCAACTCGTGTATATTTTTCAGCTCAGCTTTAGTTTGGCTTCAATTTGGCTCCTTCAATTCAAGTTAAGATTTGAATTAAAAAGGGACTTTTTAAAGTCATGATTTGGACGGCATTGCAGTTCAAGAAAAGAACAACAGCTTAAACTAGTTTCGAGTTCACATTCAGTTTAAATCTTTGGTGCCAGTTTCTAATTTGCAACTCCAGATAGTACTGAAACACCATTGACTTTTAAGTACACCTAGCAGCAAAAGAGGGGTTGCTAAGGATAATTGAGCTAGCACAGAGTGGGGAACCCAAGCAGCAAAGCAATTCATGTTACAGCAGCGCATTTCACAGAGATAGCATAGACCCCTGGCCTCTCCACCAGAAACAGAGAGCATTTTGCCCTGCTCCCAGCCTTCTCAGGACATGCTGCTTGCAGCTCAACACCAGGATGCAAGGCCTCTACCTTTATTTCTTAACAGAACGATTTACCACTTCAGAGAGTTTTCTCCATCTGGAAAAAGCCAGAGCTGGTCATTGTCACCTTGCAGGAAACACAGAACTTTCCGTCCTCCCCAATTTCATTTGTTAAAAAGGGTTTTCAAGAAAATTTTCCAGTTTTCAGCACTCTTTTCTAGCTCCCCATCACCAAAAGCTTCTACCAATACACGTTTTCATGAAAAATAAGCATACAAGCATTCCATCTATTTTTTGTAAGGATAAAATTAATCAGAATTTTGCCAACAAGAAGGAATAACAAACAGGATTTGACTGCCTGAACGTTACGACTCTCTTCACTTGCATGCATCCCTCTGTGGAAGCAGGAAAGTTAGTGCCGCAGAATAAACCATTTTGAGACATGAAATTTTAATGGCAGCTTAATCTATTGCATGCAGTTCAGCGACGTAATGAGGAGCCCATAAACCACACAAGAGCTACAGACTGACATCCACATTTCAGTCATAGTATATGGTTTTAGACACAGCACCGACCATAGCTGGATAGTACAGTACATTCTGTTCTACCAATGGCAACTCAACAGCATCATCTACATCTGACACTCATTCTTTCTGGTATCCAGTATTATGGCTTTTGGAACAGGATAATAACTATTATCCCACCCCTTCCCCAATTCTGTGGTCAACAGCTCACTACTCCTAGCATATTTAATCGATAAATAATGGGGAGTGGGGCTAGGGAGGAGGAAATCTAGGACATGGATTTAAGTTACATAAGTGCCTTTTTTTTTTTTTCTTTTTAAATAGAAGTCTTAATTTATTATCTCTTCACAACGTACATGCTGAACTGCCACGTTCCGTCTCTTTGGGTAAACAAGGTTGCAGGCAGTTTTGTGCCTTTTGAGACTCATCCTGCTCTTTATTAAAAGGTGAAGTTGCCTTTGCCCCAGTTTAAGAGATGCCCAAAATACAGTGTGTGCAAGGGAACGGCTGCTCTGTAAGAAAACTCACAGCTGTTCTCCGCCTTAAAGAGATGATGCGGTCCCGGGGCCGAGACGTGGCTTCTATTCCCAGGTCGAACACTAAGTGATTAAAGATGGAGCTTGAGGTAAAATGTGTTATGACAGCCTAAACCCGTGATGACAAAGGCACATTTACAAGAAACAGGGATGTGGTTCTGGTTTAAGGGAAAAAAAGAAAAAAGAGAAAGGCAAAAACAGGGCAATAATAATAATAATCTGATATGGCCATAGCTGCTCTCCCAGATGGTGAATCCAGTTTAGAAATGGCAGAAAAGAACCTTCCATCAAAGGGTCTGGTATCGCTTCTGCCCTATTTTCTGATTGCTTTTCCAAAAAATCAGCATCGTGTTTGTTAGTTTTGGACAGAACAAGTCTCCAGATGTCTTCTACGTCCTTCTCTCACACAGATGCTCAACAACACATTAAAGTGCCCTATCCACTGACCATTCAAGACTTGATTCTAAGGCTCGCACAGACTCTTCAGTCTACCCTAAAACAAAGTTATACCAGGTGAAATCCCACAAAATCCAGTGGAAAAGGCCTACAAGGAGGTACTGTTACTCCTCTCCAGCTTCTGGAAGCATTTATTTAACACAGAGCTGCTCCTCAAAAGCTCTGTGGGCTATGCAAATCAGCTAATGCCATCTCAGTGCCAGCCACACAACAGCTAACAAGTTCAGCATTACCAGGCTGTCACCCTAATCATCTTTCCTGGCCAGGGGAAATCATCAGCACCTACACTGCAGGATCTCCATATCAACATCCAAGAGTCAACAGCAAGTGGCAGAGATAAACAAAGGCTCCAGATCCAATTTTCCATGCAATAAAATACACACGGAGTTCTTGTTAAATGTAATCAACAGAGGTGGGCCAACCTCCAATCTAAAGACCTTAAAACTTATAGAGGAGGATTCTTGAAGCCTGTTGCGAAAGCTGCTTTTCACAGCCTCTTCTAAAAATGGCCCATACCAAAATGATGGTGCTAAAAACTGCGGGCTTGCATGATACCCACACAGTTCTCCAAATTCTGCAACTACAGCTTGGAGAAGATCTAATAAACAAACAGACAAGCAAAAAGGATTCATGCATCCCCTTTGATAGTTTTTTTTGGCTGTGCCAATGAATCCGTCTTTTCTCCCTATTAGCAAACCTAAAGGAACAGCACTACCACATTAAAAGGATGATGGAGGTATATATACATTTAGTAAATAACTGACGAGATCTCAGATGCTCTGGTTATTAAGATATATCAAGCAGGTTATGAGAGGCACTACAATGCTAAAGGAAGGCAGAAAAATAGTTAAAATGACATTACTATTGCCAACAGAAGGAATCACTTTCAGCTACCTTTCAAGCAGCGTCCTCTGGCCAAGTTTCCTTATGTTTATGCCCTAATGCTTACATCCTTATTTCATCTAATTAAGTACTTAAGGTTTAAAAAGTCAGAATTCTAACTAGCAAAAGAGATTATCCTGTTTAAAAAGTCTTCATTTTAAACCCCTTCTGCAACTCTTGTTTATCCTGCCCTGCAGAAGAACAGCAGTGGGCCGTGCATCCACAACCTGTACAAGCAGACAGTCCAGATGATTAATGTATCTTACATTTACAGAAGCATCTTTCATATCAAAAGTGCTTTACAAACTACAGAGAAATACATTTACAGCAAAAAGCAGTTACTGCTCGAGTTAAAGGTGACAGCCTACAAAAACATGCACTCCATGGGGACAAGGAGACCTTTTAGCTAAGAGCACTCGATGTCACCCATAAAAATGGCACATTCTTTACCTCAGACCAGTGAAGAACTCAACATTTACCACATGTAATCCAAATAAAGGCAACATTCAGAATATTTTTATTGAAAACAATTGTCTTGAATACAAATGGCCCAATTTACAATATGTTGGGTAGCTGCCGGATGTCGATAGAAGATGAACACATGCTGTAAATTCAGTACTTGGTAATTAGGAAAATGTGCATGTTTCCCAAGTCTGCTTCTCTGTAGGTAGGACTAAAGGGCAACATTATGTCATTTCCCTTTGCGCAGGACTCCCTATTGACTTCCATAAAGAATTTGGCTTGAAAACTGATGACAGGGTACAGCCTGGGTTGAGGGAAGAACAACCAATAAATAAAGGAAGATGGGCTGGTGACGGAAAAGTCATTCCTAGTCACCAAGACATCTTCCCAATATTTTCTTCCAGTGGTATAATGAGGATAGTACAGATGATCTCTGCTCTCAGTCACACCAACCCTTTCAATCCAAAGTACTAACTAGACGTGCACAGCACAGAAAACAGGATGCAGACTGAAATGAGTGAAAGCAAGCTTTAAAACACTGAATGCCACAGAACAGGGAACAGCTATGCAGGTATCACACAGCCTGTTAAATGAGTCCTCTGAGTTTAATTGGGGTCCAACCCTTCCCTCCTAGATCTATCCTGCTTTAAAACGTATTCTTTAATAATTGTGTCTATTTCAGAATTCTTCTTTTACCAGCAAAAATTGCAAGAGTTTAAAAGCTGTCATCAGCCACACTGCATGTTTTGTGATCTTTGATCCACTTCTGTGCATTTCTCCTCAAAGCAAGACATTATATCCAGCACAACCACATAGCCAACGGACTGAGAAGTCACATTCCCTCCAAAGCCAGCATAACCACAAGCATGCAAGACTTACAATGATTATCAAAGCCGGTACATCAGGATCTCATTGTAAGTGTGATGTGAGCATGATAGGTGAAATCAGGATGGGGCCAGCGAAGCAACAGGGAAACAGATGAAGAAAGTTAGACTTGTAAGATGTGAGTCACCAAAACAACACCTTCAAGCGCTTCACTTCTTTCAGTGTCAGAGCTGGTGACACAGTTAAAAATCTTTCATTGTCTTCATGGTTAATTAGGTACTGTATTAGACCATCTGACAATAATCAGTAAATGAAAAATTAGATTACAGATCCATTGAATATGCCTAGACATTTCTGGTTTGCCTTTTCTTCATTCAATTTATGTATATCCTGTAAATATACTCAGGACTGACAAAATATATGATGAGATTTTCATTACTTAATAGAGGGTTTTCTCATATTAAATTAATCACCAATATATCCCTTCTCTCTAGAATATTGAAATGACTCATCCATGGCATGAAAGATTTTGGTGAGAAATAAGAAAATAGCCCTGAAGGAACTTATGCAGCCCTCCCGTATAAGATGATCATACGCTAATGAGAGAAAAGACTCACTAGCTTGTACAAGAGAGAAGGGGGGGGAGTGGGAGAATTAAACTTTTTGCTTAAACAAATTCATCTTGTGGCATTCCAGTACAGACAACCCCTCTAGCCATCATAACTCACTGGTTTGTAAAGGCCATTATCCCATTTTGCTGGGAGAATGAAAAGCCAAATTCATGAACGCAACAAAAAAGTCTGCCCTTGGTATTGCTGTGGGATGATCTGAACCCTGAAACCCGACCGAGGAGTTTCTCTGGGGCTACTTTTATAAAGCATCAAGCCCAGAACATGTACACGTTCTGTAGGTGGTATTCACAACTGCATCCTGCAGCCACAGGAAGCACAGCAAATAGCATCAACAAGAACACACAGCACTTCACACTCTGCTTTCCTTCCCTGCCCTCCAGTCCCCCATTTCCCAGTCCGACTGTTTCCCCTCCTTCTCAGAGCAGGCTGAACATGTGGCACCAGACACATGACCCCCATGCTCAAGAAGTAATCTGCAGTGGGAAGCACTCTGTTATCCCTGCGGCTGACCTTCAGAGGAATACCCCCACTGTGCAAGCTGGACCATAAAAGGAATCCATGTGTAGCCAGTGTTTAGAGAAGCCACCTCCTTGTCTTTCCCAGCTATGGCGCTGTCCTGTTAAGACACTGAAGCAATAGCCGCTGGAGAATCTCAGGAATGTTCTGAGCAACAGCGCCCAGAAAAAGCTGTGAGCACTGCTCAGCTTACCAGCTGCAGGCTACTGAAAGAACTCTTATTTTAAAGAAACTACATGACTCTTGTTTCTTTAGAACAGATTTCCTGGAGATACACACGGATATTATTTTTTTCCCTTTTCAATCCAGTCATAAGTTTTTTGCATGGTTAAAATGTAGAATAGCAGACTGAATGTTGAGGACTTCATCTCGAGAGATGGCATCATGTGCCATATGAATGCAATGGTATAATCATCTCGTGACAGGGCATTAGGACAAAAATCATCTGTATATGGATATTCAGAAGGACTTTCCTTCTCCAGTCTCCAGTATGCTCTGATCCTCTCACAGGATGATAGGCACTATGTGGGAGGAGTGGAGACAGTCTTTATTTGTCATTGGCTTTCTAGCAGTAAGCATTTTTGCGAAAATCTGATTGCTAGTTTTTGCTGGAAAGTTTCTGAATTCACATTAAGGCCACAAACACATTGCTTAGGTTTCTTTTTTTGTTTGTTCACCAGAAGATCCATTTCACTAAAAGCCATTTATCTACCTCCTTCCTTTTCTCCGTTCAAAAATACAGATGGAAAAATTTTTATTCTTTATATTAAGGAGGCATTCTGCTCTGGGACCAACTTCACCTCTGTATCTTTCCCAGCTCCATTATAACAATGTCTTTCAGAAATACCCAGGATTGATACAGAGAGTATCTGATTTTCTCCTTATCACTAGAGGCCTGGCAATTTTACAACCAAAAGCAGACTGCTCCTGTAAGCACTGACTGCTTGCTGAAGTCAGAAACTTGCTTAACACACACACACCCCCAACCCCCAAAATTTCTGAGAATTAAGATATTACACATAGAAGCCCCTCTTGAGGTAAGAAGATGTATGTCTTGTGAACAAGTAGCTTTATGTGTTCTGAGTCACTCCTTCAGGGATTTTCTCACTTTAAAAATTATGTTGCTCAGATTTTTCTTTCTAGTCTCTTTCTATAGACATTTTTGCAGGACAGTCTATAAAGAAAAATGAAAAAGCTAAATGCAGTAGTCCCAGCAAGAATACAGCTTCAAGGGCCAGAAAGAGCTGTCGCCATCTGCTGACCTCATAGTGGCTTTCAGCAAGTCTCCAAGCTCTCCGTCTCTTTACATGGGGTTAGCAAGAGTTAGTGGATGTGCAGAACATCTCATTCACCCATCTAGTACCATCCTTCCCCTGATCTATAACTGACCTCATACAACACGGTAACTTGAAGGGATTGGAAGTAGGTCAGTGTCTGAGCTTTCCTGACTGTCATTACCTGTGCACCACCCAAGTCTCCACAGAGCCATGTAAACAGCAGAAAAGTGGCAGCTGTACAAAAAGGGAGGATTTGCATGGAAAGTGAAGAGCAACAGAGGCCTGGCCCAGGAGTCCAGCACCAGTGCACCTCACCACAGTCCCAAAGACCTTGTCTATACATGAAAGTTGCAGAAGTTTACCTCAAACCTTGTTTGAAATCAAGTGCATTAAATCTATGCAAACCTCCCCATCCAAAATGTAAACTGTCTTACCCTCCCATGCTGTTTAATGATAAGATACCTCCCTCACAAGAGGCTCAGCTGACAAGGAGTAAATCAAGTCATGGTAATTTGGTTACTTTCCACTGTACACCCTTAATCCACTTAATTTACCATGACATACATCAGGCTTAAATCAAAGAGAGATCACAAAGCAGGGAGCACTTGTTCAAGTGAATCATAGACAAGATGTTATCTCATGTTGGTGGAAGAGGGAAGTACTAGCATGGAAAAGTAACAAAGCCATTGAAGAAGCTCTGATTTTGAGTACCAATTTCAGCACCTCAGCACAAGAACATCATAGTCTGCCTAGAGGACAACCTTTTGTTAGAGCAGTCCTTGTTGTTGGCTTAAATAATGTACACATTTTAAATGGCTCACAAGCCACCTTAAAGGAAACTGAGGCATGTTTTCAGCAAATGTCTGAAAAAAACCCCACGCAAACAAAAAACTTAAAGATAAAAAAAAAAAATCCCACAAAAAAAGAACCAAAAACCAAAACAAACCACAAAAAGGCAATCACAACTAGCTGTTGAGTTACAGCCTTCCCTTGGTTTTCAATGTCAGTATGACAAACTTGCTGGCCTTTTTTCAACAGACCATCCAGCAAAGACTATTAATACACGAGTTTCAGTCCAGCCAACAGGTTTAGACATAAAGGGGAGAAAAACAACATCTATTTACGTTTTCTTAATGTCAGCCAAGATGAGGCTAACCTTTAACTGCCAAATACACTACCCACTGGTTTATACTTTCCAATAAACTAAAAGAAAAGCATCCTGCTTACTTTTCCACTTCCCATCACCCTCGCTGATCCCCAGGAAGAGAAGGGCTCAGCTGCAAGGTCGAGATAACTACCACTCCTTCTAATCCATAGCCATATCACTTCTGTTAATCCAACCCTTTGGTCAGCTGCATGCCAGCATCCTTGGGGGCTGGCCTACCATCAAACTTCTTTTCCAAGGATAAGTTGCCCATTGACCTGATAACTGGGCAGGAATACTTCCTGACCAGTGCGCTGATGAATTACATTGCCCAAGAAGCGCAGCCACCTGACGTCTCCATTCTGTGAAAGGCCTTAATCACAAAAGGACAATCTGCTGGCAGGGGGGATTTTGTTTGTTTAGCACGAGCTAATAAGTAGGTTATGATGCAAGAAATAAAACTGCTTATAAACATTTGTCTTCAGTAATTAAAGCTTTGTTTAAAGGCATAAAGCCAAATATGCAGGAGCTAGTTGACCGAAAGGGATGCTTCTGCCCATTGAAATAGTTTTGGAGTTGCATTTGCAAATCACATTTTTTCCCTATAGTTCTTTGAACTGAGCTGTGAAAGGGTAACTTTGCTCAGGCTGCAGCAATTTGATAGTGTTTATATATTATGCTTATTCATGTGTAAAACTTGTTAGCATTTGACTTCGTTTAATCCCTGCAAACAAATTGCCTTCAGATTTTAAAGGTAAATCTAATCTTCTGATTATCCAGTTTCAGATATTAGATCATAAAGATGTTAATAAAATGCAAACTCACACTGAGAAGCAGATGCTGCTAGAAACCCACTAGCTAAACTAATTTTCACATCACTCCTTAAAGAGCCTCACAGACCAGTAATAACTGCAGTTTCCATCATGCCTAATAGCTTCTACCTTTCTGAGCCCAGAATGCCCTGAAGAATAGTGACACAATTAAGCGACAAGTTCAAAATGTACATATTCACTGAAAAGAAGGCATTGCAATTTAACAGCTAAGAGAGCATGCCCATCCAAGTCTGAAAAAAAATCAGTTTTAGAGGCTGCTTTTAGTTACTCTCTTCTGTTTAGAGCAATAGAGAAATTAAACACCACAAATGCTCCTTCTTCCACAGCAGCCTCTACTCAACACCTCCTCTAGACCCAAAGTTGTGTCACCACACAGGCAGAGCAGTTCACACCTCAGCAGCTGGGCTCAGGTCCCCCAGCCCAAGTCCATCCCCACTACCCGGAAGCAGCTGCTCAGCTTCTGGGGCCAGGGTGCCAGTGCTGTGACACAAAGGCAGCCCTGCTCCTTTTGCTTACGCCTTCGCTGTTAGACAACAGCAAGGAGGACTGCATTAGCAATCAACCTGCATGGCAGAGGCTCTGAGAAGTAACCAACTGTCTGAGCAGCACTTGACCCTCTAACTACAAAAAGCATCAAGACCCCATAAGGTCCATCTCTGTGGGCAGGCTGAACAACCAGGACATATGCCATCAGCAACTCACGCAAGAAGCACATGAAGGCTGTCGAATGTGTCAATGCACAATGTATTTGCATGAAAATACTTTTTTTAAACAATTTTTAAGATACAGGGACATTCAACCATCAGCTTCTTTTGTTACGGGAACAACCGTTTTCCTGTTGCTTTTCTTTAAACTAAATGAAATTTGCTGAAGAGCTGTACCATTGATAAGGCCTTTCTTTTTTCAATCACGAAAATGATTGATATAGAATTTTTAGCCAACTTATTTGTACACATATACACATGTGACGAGGTTTGCACAATCCTATGGCCTGTGAAGTCTGTATACAGTGAACTACATTAAGCTTGCCTCTTGTGCTAGCTCTGTGTATCAGGCAGGTAGGAAGCGACTAAGCACCTGTGAGGTCAATCATATACTTACTGTCTAAAAAAGAAATCAGATCAACTGGTTTTATTGATGAAGAGAGTGTGGGGAAACAGAGGTGCCATGTCTTCCTCCCAGGGACATATGTACCTATAGTCACAAGCACCACAGCGCTCTGCTGTGGCTGGTACAGGAAGCTTGAAGGTTTGGTGCCTTCACAAACCTTAGGCCAATGTTCAGTTAATGCTGCTTCTTGCATTTCAAGTTTCTGAAGTTTTTTGTATGAGAAAATCATTTCTCCGATGGCAGACATGATTTATGCCATTTGAAGGTACAATGACAGATAAAAAGAGCTGCAAGAGCACTGCATAAATTGATTGCATACTGCCAACTTGCACATAACATGTTATTTTTCAACAGAAATGTGTCAGGACAGCCATGGACACTTACGTATACCACACCAGCTACTTTTCTTCAGTCTTATATTTCCTTGTTTAGTGCCTATGCCACAGCCTACTTCTGAAAATTATGACAAAATACCGTATTGTATTACTGCCTGTACGGTGTCCTTTTAAATATGCATTGTTGATAATGAACAACAAAAGCTGTGCTTCAGTGCCTGTATGTATTAGGCATTTAAATAAGATCCAGTTCATCAAGGACTTTGGTCTTGTTAAAATTAATAAAAATATAGCAGAAAACAGAAAGATAGACTTTGCTTTTGACAGTAGGAGTGTTAGCAGGTTATAGACTTGGAGTGGGTGCTTTTGACCTAAAAATGTCTCAAACTCCTTGGCCCTTCCAAAGCAAACTTGTGGAAAGAGGTGAAAGACAGGGCATTTTGCCAGCTGTCTGGGTGCTGGATTTGGGCTGTCCTCCTAAGAAGTTGTCTGGTATAGTAGGTGTAGTACAGAGATTACAGAATGATCTTAACATACATGTGGGATTAATATCTGAAATAGTAATAGGAGCTGATTTTGTTGTCTGCTTAGGAATTGCAGTGGTGTCAGCTCAGTAAAGTTTATATTCTGTATGTCTAGCTATTTGGAAAAACAAAGCTTCTTTTATAAAACATTCTTCCACAAGGAGTTTAAAGAAAACACAATCTGTAAAACATGCAGTGGCTGTGAAATTAAGGGGTAGGGTTCTACTCAGCTTTGCATATGTTTGGCTTTTTCCTCCACAGCATCCGAAATGCTACAATAGCAAAGATTTGTCTAACACCCACCTGCATTTGAGAGTGACAGCAGCAGGGTGTGCTTTAATGAGCCACTGGCTCACACTTTTCTGTCTGGGTTAAGAATAAACTCCAGGAACTGCAGGAACAGTGATCAATGCAATGTGAAAGGCCAAACTCACATCGACAACCCAAATATGTCCTGTCAGTCTTGGAATTCAAGGTAGCTGTGAAGACAAGTTAACAGCTGGAGCACTTTGTCTCAATCTGTTCTCAACCCTCATGCACTTCTAATCTTATTTATTCATTGACTTAAAATTTAACTCCTGGGCAGAAGATGTCATGTCTCAGCTCTACCAGAAGGTATTTTACAGAAAGACAAGCAGAAACACTCAGAGTATTTAGAACTTCAGGATATATGAAATTCATGGAGAGAAAAACCACTGTAGCTCTTCTTTTAGTAACAAAAGGGTCTTGGAACAGCCAAGGGCACAGTCCTCAAGAGGACAGAGCAAAACATTTTTGGAAGTAGTGGTCTGAAATAAATCATGAGTTAACTCATGAAAGAGCTTTAAACTAGATTTTAAGAGGAAAAAAGGATAATACCAGTATGGTGAGATAAGCCTGGGGGAGGCATACCAATGTTTGAGGGATGGTGTGCTAGTGACATCCTTCAGTCCACCATCTCAGCAGAGGCAGGGGATGGAGATCCATGCGTCAAACAATACACAAGGGCTACTGATATGTTAGAAACTATGGAAGTGCCTTAAGAATGGTCACATAGGAACTAGGGCTTCTCCCCTTACAGAAAAAGTGGTGGGATCAGTAGCCCAACTAAAGTGCATCAACACCAATGCACGCAGCATGGGCAATAAACAGGAGCTGGAAGCCACTTCAGTGAGAAAACTATGATATAGTTGGGATAAGGACAGTTTACTGATGAAAGGGGAACAATAACAGCCCACAGCAAATTTCACTCACACA
Source organism: Zapornia atra (assembly GCA_013400835.1). Taxonomy (NCBI): domain Eukaryota; kingdom Metazoa; phylum Chordata; class Aves; order Gruiformes; family Rallidae; genus Zapornia; species Zapornia atra. The sequence continues at coordinate 121,862 of VZTU01023438.1, forward strand.
TGGTGGTAACACAGAGTACTTCACTGACCCAAGGAGACGGTAACACTGAGCACTGCACCAACATGAGGACCAAACCAGCGCCCAGGCCACACTCAGACTGCCCAATGGTGATGATAGGGTTGAATGTTTATGAGTAAGAATCAAGGGGAAGGCCAACAAATCATATATCATGGTGGGATGCTGTTACAGACCACCTAACTAGGATGAAGAGACAGACAAAATAGTCTCTAAGCAGCTGGGAGAAGTTTCACAATTGCTCTCTCTTGTTTTTGTTGGGACTTCAACTTAACAGACATCTGCTGGAAATACAGTACAATAGAGAGGAAACAGTCTAGGAGGTTCCTGGAGTGTGTGGAAGATAACTTCATGACACAGACAATGAATACTCCAACTAGGGGAGGCACCCCACTGGACCTGTGGCTTGTGAACGTGAAGGACTTGTGATGGTTGGAGGCCATCTCGGGCAAAGCAATCATGAAATGAGAGAGTTTTCAATTCTCAGAGAAGGAGAGGGGTCAGCAGAACTTCCACCCTGGACTTCCAGGGAGAAGACTTTGACCTCTGGGCATCCACCCAAGTGTACTGAGGGAACTGGTGGAAGAACTCATGAAGCCATTTTGCGTCATTTATCAGCAGTCCTGGCTAACTGAGTAGGTCCCACTTGACTGGAGGTTAACCAATCTGACACCCATCTAGAAGAAGGGTAAGGAGGAGCATCTGGGGAACTACAGGCCTGTCAGCAAGGCCTTGGTGCTGGAGAAGGTTATGGAGCACATCATTTTGATTGCCATCATGCACCACATACAAGAGCTCCGGGTGATCAGGCCTAGTCAGCATGCATTTATGAAAGGCGGATCCTGCTTGACTAACCTGATCTCCATCTATGATAAGGTGATCTGCTTAGTGGATGAGGGAAAAGCTGTGAATGTTGTTTACTTGGAGTTTAATAAAGCCTTTGCCACCATTTCCCGCAACAACCTCATGGAGAAATTGGCTGCTCATGGCTTGGAAAGGCATACACATCACTAAGTAAAAACTGGCTGGATGGTCAGGCCCAAAGAGTTGTGGGGAAAGGAGTTACATCAGGCTGGGAGATGGTCACATGTGGTGTTTCCCAGGGCTCAGTATCAGAGCCAGTTCTCTTTCATGCCTTTACCAGTGATCTGGACAAGGGGATCAGGGGCAGCCTCTATAAGTTTGCAAAAACCACCAGGTTGTGCAGGAGTGTTGATCTGCTTGAGGTTAGGAAGGCTCTATAGAGTCTAGAAAAGTTGATTGATATAGGTGAAAATGAGACAGCAGTGTGCCCAGGTGGCCAAAAGGGCCAATAGCATACTGTTTTGAATGAGAAATAGTGTGGCCAGCAGGACTAGGGAAGAGGCTGTCCTCCTCTACTCAGACCTGGTGAGTCCACACCTTGAATACTATGTTCAGTTTTGGGCCCCTCACTACAAAAATAGACATTGAGGTGCTGAAGCATGTCCAAAGAGGAGTAATGAAGCTAGTGAAAAGATCTAGTGAAAAAGTCTTACAAGAAGTGGCTGAGGGAACTGAGGGTATTTAGTCTGGAGAAAAGGAAGCTGAGGGGAGACCTTATCACTTCTCTACAGTTACCTGAAAGGAGGTTGTAGCTAGGTGGGTGTTGGTCTCTTCCCCCAAGCAACAAGCAATAGGACAAGAGGAAATGACCTCCAGTTGCCATAGGGGAGATTTATATTGGATATTAGGATAAATTTCTTCACCAAAAGGGCTGTCAAGCATTGTTACAGGCCACCCACTTATCCTCACTGTCCAGGACAGGAGAACGGAAATTGTCCACTTTGTGGCTGGCAAGGATGAGCTCTCCTTTCTCTCCAGAAGCATTAAGACACTGTGCCAACAAATGTATCCTGTCTTACTCATCCAGAAGATAAGCAATGTCCTGCTCTGTAAGTCCTGCAAAGATGTACCCTGCCTGGTCCTCCTGGTTTTACCTTCTTAATTTGGTGGATCGGCCTTCTGTATGCTTACCTAGCACTAGCACAGTAAAAGGCATGTCAGATGCCTACCTGGTTTTTTATTTACATTCAGAGGTCTAGACCAAAATTCATTTGACTTTATTTTTTTCAGTTGTACCCAGATAAGTTTTGATTATAACCTCTTTTTTAACTGAAGTAGCATTAAGCAAGTTACCACACGACCAGACTTTCAGCCTGCTGCAGGCTGCTGCCATCCCTGGCCTCCAAGCTAGATTATTTCTGAGCATTCTCCATGAATATGAATCACGCTGCCTCACAAAACTGCTTAAATGAGATGATGGAGAGAGTTTGTGGTTGATGCCCTTTTTTAAAGAATGTTTACCTACTGCATTTGCTAGTTAATGCTATTGGGAACCATAAAGCTTAATAGCAGTGGTTATTTTGTACATCCTACCCACTTACCCTTTTAGGGTATGGTTTAGTAATAAGCTTATTAGTCTGTAAGGAGATAAGCCCTTCAATCAGGACAGCTGTAGCCCCTGTAAGGACATCATCCTACACAGCCCATAAAGTAACATGATAGCTTTAGAGTCTTTTTAGTGAGTCAGTGGTAGATAGCCACTTTGCTGTATTTTTACAACAGAACAACCAATAGCGCTCCCTTCCTATGAAATGACCTGCAACCCCTTAGAGAAGGGCATTATGCAGGGCAAAGCTGTGGCTCAGATTCAAAGATAAACTTAAGCTACATGGAAACCAGTCTGAAAATGACCCTAAGACCTTCCTGAAGTATCCAGTAGTGATGGCAGGACAATGAAGCAAATTGGATCAGGGTTCCAAATATAATTTTTAAAAGAGCCTGAATGCCAGGGAGAGGGGAAAATATATTGCTGGGGCAATGGCAAGTCGGCCAGTCTTAAAATTGTAGGTTAAGTGCTAAATAGATTTAACCTGAGAGTTATTATTTAGAGAGTTCAAGGGGCCAATTCTTTCTTTCAGTTACACTGAAGTCAGGGAAGTAGGTCTATTGTAATATCAAAAAGTATTTCAACTCACTTAATCATTTTCACTGCAGCTGCATACAACTGTGACAGACCAAAGCGCATCAGCAAGGTATTCACAAAGCACCACCCCTCCAGACACACACACACTCTGCCCAGCCCCAGGCTAATTTCTTCCTGTGTCAGTTACAACATCAAAAATGACAAAACCCCACAATTTTGTTCAAGAGAACATCTTTTACTGACCAGGAAAAGGCACAAAGCAGCAGGTGGCATCTGGGTTTTTCCCCCTCGTTGAAAGGAGCCAGTCCCCCTGTGCTTCAATTGCATATGGGAATTTTCCCATCAGTTAAACACAACCCATTTCTGTGATGGCCTGATGCTGAGCACAGTATGTACCCTGTGGCTGGGAAGGCAAAGCGTTCGTCCAGCTCCTTCAAGGCTGCCACTGGGACTGTCTCATAAATCATCTGGCTGGAATAACTCAGGTAGGGCTTAATCCAAAGCCCACTGAAATCAGTGGAAAGCTTCCCACTGACTTCAGCCAGCTCTGGACAGGAACCTCAGGGCTTTTATACAACCACCATCCCAGTCACAGGACTCCCTCTGCCTCTGAGGAGCAGGATAAAGCCTTGGCTTTGCCACAGAGCAGTTGGAGAAAAAGGACATCCCATCACCCAATTGGCTGGCATGGTCCTATTTTCCCAGACCTCGCACCCGATCAGGACAAACCATACACAAAATGCTAGCAGACAGGCCCAGTTAACTCAGCCATATTTTGCCCTGGGTTTCCCAGCCTATGCCTGGAAAGCCTTGTTCCCCCATGAGGTTCAAGAGCTGCTGGGTGCCTGCCAGCCCGAGCATGTGCAATTGGTCTGACAGCTTGGGAGAAAGCTGGATCAGCCCCATATCCCTGCTATTGGCCACATGTCCCCTGGACAGGTCTGTACCACTACTCCAAACATGCTGACAGGCCTCCAGAGATCTCAAACACAAATAGTCAAAAAATTCTGGCTGGATGAAATTTCTGGGTGAGTGCAGCAAGCTTGTGTTAGGAATCCGGGATCTGTGGGATACCTTACTGTGGGTAAGAGCTTAAAATGCCAAAAGCATTCTGAGTTGGTGACAATCTATATCTGAGTTGCCACAGCACATATTACTAGCCGAAGCACATTCCAGAGGTGAAGCGATCTGCTGGTCTTTAAATACAAAGCCAGCCTCTCCTCAGAATCAATCCTAACAATGCAGAAGGCCAGGGCTACACTGCACCACAAAACATCATTTCCAGCATCTTTCTGATGGAAAAAAAAAACCCAAAACACAAAGACTAACATCACCTCTCAAGAATTGAGTGCACACTGAGCATCTCCAAAGATTAGACATAAGTGGTTGGACATCAGTGGCTTCAGCATGACAGACACCTGGGAAGCTGATGGCACATGTATTCTGACCATTCCTCTCACAGCCTCTAGCTCCTGGGGAAGACACAATTAGGTCAAGCCACTCTCTTGGGTACATGGTGGATGAGTCCATGCTGCTAGAAGGCATCTTCACCCCTCAATCTCTCAGGCACATCCGTCAAGGCTGGGAAAACAGACCTTTCCATGTGCCTTTATCCCAGGAAATGGCAAAATGCGTCACTGCGGCTGGATGAGTTACAAATACTGCTGTGTGATATGGCTGCTTGCACTTTGGGATTTACTGTTCAACTCAAAGGAGCCTAAACAGTGTCTTGGAGACCTAGCAAACATGTTACAGCCTACACAGAATCATCTCTCTGTCCATCTCCCAGCGGAAATGCTTACAAACAGTGACAGCTTCCCTGGAGCAAGGCTATAGAAGAGAGGGTGCAGCAAAATGCCCTGTGCCTAAGCAGTCAGTACCAGCGCTCAGAGCTGATGGAGCCTTTTCAGCCTCCACACTGCTCTTCATGGCCACACAATTCACTTGATAACTTAAAGTGTTCAGACAGACAGAGATCTAGCAAGCAGATTGCTGTAGCTAAAGACATGTACACAACCACGTTGCAGCCATATTTTTAAAGGTGATGCCCAAATCCCTGAAAATCTGAATTCACCAAAAGAATCCAGTGTGACATACTAATTTGTTAATAACAGTCCAAATGTTGCTGCCCTCAACCTGATGTGAGCAGCACAATTCAACAGCAGTGGATGCTCAGCTCTTCCCTGATGTTGCTCCTCTTGGGACAGGTTTTGGGAGGTCTCAGCTCCTACATTCACATCTCAACTCGAGAATCAGGCTCTGTTATTGTTACATCAATCCAAAAATAAAAAGGCCAGACTAAATTATTTTTAAGATCTCAAGATCTTTAAAGCAGCCTTGTGACTTTTAAGGGGTCTGACTCATCATACTTGAATGCTTGAAGTTGGCAGCAGTGGAGGGAGTACAGCAAGATTTAGCGTACAGCAATTTATTGCTAAAAGCCTCTAAATGTGTGGGAAAGGGCACGGAGTGCTTCTGCAACAATTTGGCAGAAAAGAGGGACACGGGCCCAAGTACTCCTTCTCCAGCTGGGCTGCCACTGAGCTCACCCCCTCCACAAAGTTTACCACACAAAATCACAGCAAAACCACCCCAGACGTGGCAAAAACACTTCCCAAAACCAGGCATGCACTAGTGAGTGGGTGGGGAGGGGGCTGTTTCCCTTGTCGGCTCCATGGCTCTCAGGCCTGGCTGCTTGGTTTCCCACTCAACACAGGAGCAGGTACCACCATCTGCCTGACAGCTCCTTCAAGGGACACTGGTGAACTTCCAGCTGCAGCTTTTGTCTCCCCAAGGCTCCGGATTCCTCTGTGCACAGTCAGGGACCAGAATCAGGGCAATGCATAAAATCACAGGACACACAGTGACTTACAGATACATCTGAAGTGGATTTCAACTTCCATGACCACAAGGTCAGAGCACCTCATCCCCAAGCTCCCGTGGCTGTAACCACCTCCACAAGCTGGCCAGGCCACACTGCCTGTGCCGAGAACTCCCACAGCCTCTGTACACTTGCATAAGAGCTTAGATGACTTTACAGGGAAATTCAGGTGATGTTTTTCCATAGCAGAAAACACCTCCCTGACTATACCCCCCAGCATCCTCCACAGGCTGCCCAGGGCCTCTATTACCAAACAACTCTAAAGCCTCAGCCTTTCCATGAAGATATTTTCTTAAAGCAGAAGTACACTAGAAATACATAAATACCCTGGCCTGTGCACTGGCATGGGCTCTCTAGTCCCTCCCATGCTGCCCAACAAAAATGTATTGCCCCAGGCCCTGGGGGTTAGCCTTCTGGCACAGGAAGGCAGCTAAGTGCCACAAGCTCCTCTGCCTTTTGGGCTAGGTCACCGACCAGATGATGGCAACATTTCTCAAAGGGAGGCTGCTGCCTCATTTCCCTTTGGCCACCATGCTTCATGTGAGTTTATTTATCTGCAGGCAATGCTGCTGCTTTCCAGAGCTCACAGGGGTTCCGCTTGTTGCGTGACAAGAGCTCACATACCCAGTTCTGCAAAGAGCACCTCCTTTGAAAGAAAAGGGAGTTATTTGATTTCATCTTCCCAGGATTTCCCCTCCCATCATCAGTGTCCATCCTTTATTAGAAAGCTCATAGGAAGCATAAAAAAATGTATTTAGTATTGCATTCTCCTGACTTCCATTTAAAACTGCTCTGAAAATGTCTTTTCTCCTAGAGCATTCAGAACCCAAAACACCCTGATTTTGTCAGTGCATGGGAAAGTCCAGAAATGAAAGCTATATTCAAAATTAAATACAAAAATAAGAACAAAATGTGCTTAAGCCTAAGTTCCTTTTTTTTAAAATTTAAATTAGTGCAGTATTAACAACTACATCAGATCTTTATAGCAGAGAAGACATTACAAAAATAAATGGAGCCTGACTTTCTCCCTACTTACTCCAGTGTAAATCATTGAAAATTCCATTACAGCAAACAGAACCATACAGGTGTAAAATGGGGTTAGTTAATGAGATGTCATTTCCAGTATTTTCATGCTGCTTCTTTCATAAATTGACATCATTGTACGCACATCAAGTTCTCTTCTCATTTGCACCAAAGTAAAACTGTAATATCTGACAGCTAATGCTGGCCTTGTCGCCCATATAAAGTGCCTGTAAGTTAATAAAAAGCGACAGGCAGTACGAATACAACAGCAATTGCACAGTAATGGCAGACAATTCACAGCTATGCTATACTACGCATACCAACTGTACCTCAGCTCTCAATTGGCATCTTACAATTTTAGCTGTACAGCACTCACTCACACGGCACGTGCATGAGTTTTCCTATCAATAATTTCACATGGCCATCATCCACCTCTGCTGTTTACACTTACGAATATAACAAAATAACTAGAAGCCAGGGCATTCACAACAGCTTAAGGGAATTATTCACTAGACACCTCTGAAGTCCAGCCTCTCCCACAATATTAACTAAAGCTATTTTACAGCGCACATCGCTAGCAAGGACTCCTTGGTTAGCTGTAACATACTTTGGAATTCAAAGAGTGAAATCCTCAAACCCACTGATAATCAAAGGCAAGCCACTCACACCATTTTCCATACGTAATACCTCACCTCTCTGCTTCAAGGCGCATTTCCTCACGCTTTTGCCTCCTGAGTTCTCTGCGGCGTTCAAAATCATCCATGGTGGGTGTTCAAGTGTTCAGAGCTCTGGAAAGATCCAAATCTAAAAGGGAGATGACCACTTAGATGAGAGAGAAAACACAATGGATGCCTTTACCCGAGTCCATTTAGTTTTGTTTTTTCTCAACTTCGCTGTAACTATTTTCTTTTTCCAGCAAAAAAATTAACTTCCTCAGTATTGTTGAGATAAACAAGATTAATGAAATGCCTTGTAGGATAAACATAGCCCATGCCTGCGTTTAGTTTCCTAGTTAAAATTAAATCAACATGCTTTAAGTAAGGACTGTATACATCTGCTAGCCGCAGACTAGCTATTTGTAACATCACAGGTCTTTCCTACAAACAAAAGCAACAATTCAGCAGGATTTTGACTTCAAGCTTCCCGTTTTTTACTGGAAGCAGTAAAAACACTTCACGAAAGATTTCTAACTTTCTTTAGTTGCACAGATAATTAAAAGTTTTGCAAAAGTAAGTCCTCATTTGTCAGTTCACAGATGCATACAAACACACCCTTTCAAAAAAGGGAAAAAGAAAACATGAGAAATGAAAGAAAAACAAAAAGAGAAGAGGAAAAAAAAAGGAGAAAAGGAAAAGAGAAGAGAGGGAAAATAAGCCACAGCTTTTAAATACCACCCAGGAGGAGCCAAACTATGTATAAATCCTGCTCAAAGAACCAAAAGTAGCAATATTTTTTTTTGTAGCTTAATCCATGCGTTTTCCCCATTCCCTACCTTCTTCTTTATGATTTAGTCCATGAAATATTTTCCCCTTTACAGTTCTTCATATACAAAGCCTTTCCAGCCTTGGTTTATATCCCATCAAGCCGAGTATTACAGAATTCCCCTGCAGCCCCCAAACCAAAAATGACTACCAGAAAAGGGAAAGCTGTTCTCTTTTTGTCCCTGCTTTGTTTACAGAGCTGTCAGTGGTTAGTTAAACTCTGCCTGGAATCTGGCATTTAAGGCCTGCTCTAAGATTGCTTCCTGTGCAGGGCTGGAGGCCTCAGCTTCCTCTGCAATCCTAGCCTAGGCGCTGCACTCAGAGGATTTCCACCCTCCCCACGTCCCGTCCTCCCCCCCTCAAAAAAAAACCCCTTTCCAGGCCCATTAGTACAAGACCGGCTATTCACGCCCCAGATAAAGCCAGAGTGCAGATGCAGACTACAATTTTCAAAGGTGGCTTATGAACTGCTTGCAGTTTCAGGGAAACAAAGCCAAGGTGCATTTGTAAATTATTTGAAGTGCTCAGTTTGCAGATGTAGATCTGTCTTGCTGCTTTATATTCCTGCCCGCCGGTGCAGTGTCTAAGTGCTCTCCCCATAAAACCACTGGCAATAGCAAAGCCTCTCATGACTTAAGGGAATCCGTGGCTTTTTCTTTCCCCTTTTTTAGATTAAAACACTGCTGAGGGCAGGGGTTTTTGTGGAGGTTATTTTATTAGTTTACTTTTCCTGGGGGTGTTTTTCTTTCTGATTTGTTCCTGGATTGGGGGGATTTAAATTTTTTTCGTTGTTGTGACTTTCTTCATGTTTGGTCGGCTGGGGTTTTTTCACAGAGTTTCAAAGGGGATGTTAATTTTGCAAATCTGATAGTGACTTTACATTCACTGCTGCATTTTTTTTTAATGCACAACTAGACGATAGATATAAAAACCAGCAAGCTGTAACAAGACTTTTTTTTCTTTTCCCCACAAATCTTGTGTTTGTTTATTCTTACCACTATGTACCCCTTGAAGAACACAGAAGAACAAGTCTGCTGTTTTTTCCCAAGAAGTGTTTTCATCTCAGCCTGTGTGTGCTGCTAAAACCTGCCTCTGTCCCTTTGCTAGAGGGCCCTTGAGTTGCAGGACTGATGCAGTGTCATCGTCATCGTGGTGTGTGTGTGCTTGTGTGTCCCTGACTGGGAGACAAGGATCGAAGGAGGAACTGTATACTACAGAGAGAAAGATCCAAGCAGTGTGTTGGATTTCTGTGCATGAATGGCAGATGCCCAGGGAGGTGGTGGAGTCTCCTTCTCTGGAGATATTCAAGTCTCGTCTGGATGCCTATCTATGTAATATGAGCTAGGGAGCCTGCTTTGGCAGGGGGGTTGGACCCAATGATCTCTTGAGGTCCCTTCCAACCCCTAAGATTCTGTGATTCTGTGCTGGTGTCTGCAGGAACTAAGACCACACCACACAGCAGCATTTAGTCTGTGGACTACATTCACCATCAGAGATTTAAAATATAAAGAACTGCTTGTTAGGCTGACACCATGTCTGCTAGAACTGAGAATCCCAAAGTTTTATTCCGCCTCTACCTCCCTAAAGCAGACACACTCTGATATACCTCCGTCACTTCTTACCCAGCCAGTACAACCCTCTTTCCACCTCTCTTGAGTAAAAAAATATTATTTCCCTCCCCCACAGCTCTAGCGTCTGTGCACTCACATATCCACCATCCCCACTCCACATGTCCCAGCCTATACCTCCACTGCTTCCCTTCCTACATGGTCCTCAGCACCATCTCTCATCTCCAGAAACTCAAACTCTTGTCCTCAATGAGGAAAGCTGAGGAGGATAATAATAAAAACATACAGAACTATTTCTGTGCTTCCTCCCCTCTTTCCTTCCCAGGAGCATAGGGGAGATTCCACAGCAGTTGGGAGAAGTCCCCTCATGCAACAACCTTTCCCCATCTACAGGGTGCTTTTCTGTTGCTTGATGAAGATAAGATGGATTGACATCTTGGGAGAATGTCTAGTGTTTATATTGGAGTCCGGTGTCACCTCTCAGAGGACTGAGGTCCAGCTATTTCATAGCATTCAGATGACTTGCAAGCCAAATCCCTATTTTAAAAAATGAGAAAGGCACTTGAGAAATGGAGATCAGGTCAAAAATATGACCTCTAGTCAGCAAAGCCTTATCAGTGCAAGAAAATGAGTCATCAGCTAATGTCCGCTGAAGAAGTCAACTATTCAGTGCTGCTCACTGTCTTCCCCAAAACAATTAGTTGTCTTTCAGCCTCTGAAAACTATTAGTCAACAGCTTGATCCGTCTCTCTAAGTATGTTTTCTGTTTTGACAAAAAGAGATTATAAAAGCAGAGTTTCTCATAGTGTTCTCACCTCTCAGAAAACTGGAAAATTGCTTTACTTTTAGTTGAAGGTACTGATTATTTTAAGTATTTCCTACAAACCATTTTTGGGAGCATACACATTTTGATGCTTCTTTTTTTAAAATTAAAATTGTTCATGAGCAAAAGCATCCTGGGCCAAAACCTAACACTCCACCCAGCTCCACTCCAGAGATTGCCTTCAGAGCCAAATATGAAAATGTCTCTCTGTGACCTTCCCAGGTGTGCAAAGAATTACTGTATTTCTATCTTTGACTGCATCTTTTTCCTAATAAACTTTAATAGCTAAAAGTCAGACCAAAAAAATTTCATTTTTCTGAAAAGAGAAAAATGGTTTCAAATAAAAAGTAAAGTTTTGTCCAACCTAAAGAAAAAAAATTAATCTTTGGTTTTATTTTAAATACAAACATTTTGGTTTTCAAAGTAAGATGGAAAACCTTTTGATATCTTCTCAGAATTATCTCCAGATATGCTTTTCATCTAATGCAACCAGAAGTCATCAATACATTTTAAAGAAGAAAATATATGTATTTAAGCAAATAGAAGTATATGTCAAACTATTTGACTAGTTCCATTCACCTGGCATCCAAACACATATGCAAATTAATGGCATATGGACTGCTCTTACACTGTGAAAGGATACAACACAAAAAATTATCATTTTTGTTGCTTCTACCTCAAAATAAACCACTCAGCATCTTTTTTAATTAATCCAACTGAAATAATACTGAAAGAATCCGAAGTGAACTGTCAAGAGTTTTCCATCATAAACTCAGGAGAGGGACCAATGGAAGAATACTAAAGATCTTTGACTCTGCTTTTTTTTCCAAACTGCTGAAGATAATTCTTGCTCAGGACCTCAGATTTTCCACACACTCACATAAAAGGGTCTTCTCAGGATCCCTGTCTCTTTTGATTCTAAAACTGAACCTTTAGATTATGGGGACTCTGATGGACCCTGTGGTCTTCCTGAAGACATGCTAAGAAAGACTAAGAGAAGACGGGTAAGCAAACTAAGCTACCCACAACATCTACCAGCATTGACACATTACATGAATCGGAGCGACAGCCAAGTATGGGCCCTGCAAATACCACTTCCCCACAAAAACATTCTAATTTCAAAAGCAGTACCAGTCTCTCTCCTTTTCATCCCTACACTTCACATAATGCCTTTGAATTTCAGCTGACTATGGATTATTTCTAAAATTTATTGACTTTTTCATTGTCTTGCTAAAAAAGTGCTTACTTCAAGGACAGTCACATTCAGTCCCTCCTGGTACAACACACACACACACATATTCAAAGCCCACTCCCCTTCATCTTCTCATTCCACAAGAGTTTAATATTATTTTTTTTCCCTCTTTCAGGTTTTCATGAAAGTAGAAAATCAGAGGAACACGCAGTAATTGTAAATACAAGACAAACTATTTTAATAACAAGTAATAGGCATATGCTCTTCAAAAGGCAGACAATAAATTAGCTTGGTAGTAATACACATGCTACCACAGAATTCCAGTATGGAGAGCAAAACAACCTCCTGCTCCAGCTCAGATTTAATACTGTCCTCATCCTATTCCCAGCACTGATTTCAGCACCCAGAGGGCCTTAAAAACATGAGCTAGATGGAAACAAGCAAGTGAAAACAGACTGCTACTCAGGTCCTTAACGAAACATAAATTTATTTCTTTCAAGACCTGCCGGTCACCTTTCCATTACGCTGAGTATGCTCCTAGGCTGCAATGTTTATGCTGAGCCTCTGCACCAGGTTCAGCCTAGCTGAGCCAAGACACTTCAAGCCAGAGCCTATTCCCTAATATAGCATGGCCATGTATTGCACAGGGCTCTACGCTGGCCACCTCTGGTGACAGTATTGTGCAAGCACATGCCATCTTGCTTCCCTCCCAGTACAATGATTTCCTCTTGGTGACCTTCAGGCCCAAAAAGTGAGAAAGTCACGCCTGTTTCCTTAACGTGGGATCGCTCGCTGTTCTGGTGTTGAGAATGCTTCATGCAGACAACTGCTAGACAGATTGCAAACTATGATGGTTGCCAATACAAGAAAGCATGGATCAGAGCTCTTGCCAGATCCCCTCTCAGTAGTTTGTCCCATTCTTCATTAAAGAACGAGGGCAGGACATAGCCTCATTCGCCTGAAGGGGAAGCTACAGGATTTGGCTTTTGGTTTCTTTGTAATAAGAATTTTCTTCTAAATTTCCTTTCTTATCTATCTGACATCCTCAGGCACCGTGCACCAGGTACCTCCCCCACCCTTCCTTCCTTAGGCCAACAAGTGTCTCATGCTGGTGACTGAAGTCAGGTAACATGACAAACCCATCCTGCACTGTTGTAGGACTCCAGTTCAGTTGGAGCTGGTAGAAATTTTTGGACCTACAAAAAGCACAAAAAAAGGACTACAGTAGTAAAAAGGACAATGCTGGGTTTCTTCTTTAAAGAAACCATAAGCAGCGGTTCCTAACCTCTACCTCTTTTCCTCCCTCATCCCAAGCAGCAGGAGGCAGGAACTCTGCAAAAAGAAACAGCTTAAAAATTTCCAGAACCCAAAGTGGCCAAGGAGAATAACATGGCCCAGTGCCATGAGTGGGGTGAACCCAGCAACTGGAGACACTCCTGATTGGTTCTGTCTCTGATTTACTTTGTGGCCTTAAGAACCAAGCCTTAGTCAATTTTGCACCTCTTAGTCCCTATGTTTTCTCCAACAATTGCAAATTCTTCTCACTGCACATTTGCAGAAGGCTAAAACACAACCAGGCTTCAGGTTTAGTTCCAGCCACTAGATGTAACCGTAACATCAGTACTAAAAAAAGATGCATCCTACAAATATGTCTGCTGCAGAGGTCTGAACAAAGGTGATAAAACTAAATTATTTCTGAACATTTTCTAAGAAGAGATAGTAAAGGGAAGGCTTCCAAGTCCAACTACATAAAGGTTTTCTACATACATGCAGCTGAATATCTGACTTTTGCCTGTCTTCACTGCATGATGAGGTGGGAATACAAGACCTAAGTTATTCTTTCACTGCCCTTTTTTTTTTTTTTAATACTCTGACAAAACGATCAAATGTCTTATTAAAGCTTGACATAAACTGAGACCACAAGCAATAATCCAAATGTCCCATTTTCCTATCCATCAATTGTCTCAGAGCCCTGGTATGGAGATGTAGACCTTTCCAATGTCAATTAAAGGACTGATCAGTGAAAAGCATACAGAATATTTTGCTTCAGATGGTTATGTGCCATGACATCTACTGTATCCTGAGGACTACCATTGCCCTTTCTACCTCCTCCACCACAGAGGTGAAAGCAGAACCTCTTCATTGCACCCATGAAATGCAGGCATGACAAGCCTTCTACTGCAATATTTGGGAGAATTAGGGTTCCTTAATCTATCTTTAGTCAAATCAAATAAATCTGTTTTCTATGAAAATCAGTCAGAAAACATTTGGAAATTATTTTCCCCACTCCCCTTTTAATTCTGCATTAGAAGCACTCAGTGCCACTCGGATCTTTCAGAAACAGGCACAATTTCAATGAATTCAAAAGGTGGAGTTCAATAGATTGCTTCGTCGTTTGTCACACCTCATGCATGTTCTTTGTTTAATCTGAGATGCTGAATGTCACTGGCAATCATATTACCAATAGTAAAGCTTGCATTTAAAGAGGGTCCTCTTTCCTCTCTAAATTCATTTTTTAGCATTCATTTAATGCAAAACCACATCTGCAATTGTTACTATAAACTTGGCCAAGTATTCATGTTGACTGCAGATAATGAACTCTTGTACATATACGCATACACATTCACTCATATGAAGCAGCTTTATTCCTTCCCAAACAGAATAGCTCATTTGGGACTCAAGGCAAAATAAACGTATTAGGGTCATGTGAACACACAGTTTTATTCTAATCTAGCCTGTGCCTTGTTTCACCATACTTCTTAGGACTTCCCAGGAAAATTCATCAATGGCAAACCAACCAAGCCCAATTCATACTTAGCATCAGAAAATCAAATTTTGGAGGTTTCTCAAAGTCCCAGTTTCTGTTCTCAGAACATTTCGCTTCCATTTACATGTGTATGTCCAAACCACTCAACCTGAGGAGACAGATAATTACCTAGAAATTTGACAAGGAAGTAAAAACTCCATCTGTTAAAATCTCTGCTTGTGGCATAAAGCACATTTTCCATCTCATCTTTTACACAAGTAAAAAAGTTTATGTACATTGTTGGGACAGTTTCAAACCTGATTAACATATCAGTTAACATTTGTGTTGCATTCTGTTCATTGTGTTAATTCCCTGCTGGTCCTCTGCAGACTACTGATAGCCCACAGGACTGCACCATGATCCAGTCCCTGGATTCAAACGAGTGCTGAACAGGTTTCACCCACCCTGGCTACAGCATAGGCTACCACAGCAAGTGTCACACCCGTCCCTTGCAAGTTCCAGGCCCTGTGTCAGCTCCTGCTGCTGCAGGAAAGCCATACAAAAGTGCTAACAGGGAGTTTTTTTACAGTATATTGTCCTTCCAGAGTTCACTCCTTGGATCTGCAACTAAGTGATGATGCTGATTGATGAGAAGTTCAACATGAGCTGGCAGCGTGCGCTAGCAGCTCAGAAGGCCAGCTGTGTCCTGGGCTGCATCAAGAACAGCGTGGCCAGCAGGTTGAGGGAGCTGATTCTGCCTCTCTACTCTGGTGAGACCCTGCACCTGGAGTACTGCATCCAGCTCTGGGGTCCCCAGTACAGGAAATATGTACAGCTGTTGAAGCAGATCCAGGGAAGGGCCATGAAGATGATCAGGGAGCAACTCTCCTATAAAGACATGCTCAGAAAGTTGGGCTTGTTCACCTTGGAGAAGTGAAGGCTCCTGGGAGACCTCATTACAGTCTACCAATACTTAAAGGGGACGTACAGGAAAATGGGAGACAGACTACTCATCAGGGAGCGTAGTGATAGGGCAAGGGATAATGGCATCAAGCTGAAAGTGGGGAGGTTTAGATAAGATGTTAAGAAGAAATTCTTTAATGTGAGAGTGGTGAGGCGCTAGCACAGGTTGCCTTGAGAGGTTGTGGGAGCTCCATCCCTGGAAGTGTTTAACACCAGGTTGGATGGGGCTCTGGGCAACCTGGTCTAGTGAGGGTGTCCCTGCCCATGGCAGGAGGACTAGAACTACATGATCTTTGAGGTCCCTTCCAACCCAAATCATTTTATGATTCTATTTAAATACCTGCTCTGGTCCATCTCTTGTATCCGTGATCTAATCCAGCATCGGGGAAGGAGCATTACAAGCTGAACCATCCCAGAGGTGTGTGCAAACACCTAGCATGCTGCTGCTAACAGTGCAATATGTTTCTAAACATGCAGCAGTAAGATCTGACATTTCAGAGCCAGTCAGTTGCAATGGAAAGTCCCCATTTGTCTGTATTCCCTTGGGCAGGCTGAGCATGGGTATGCCATTTCCACTCCTCCCACTTCCTTCCTCATCTCTCTCCTACCACACATTGACATAAGGGCCAGGCAAAACTTTCTCTGGACATTTGGATTTGCATATACTGGTTCCACCTCTGGTCTCAGTGACATTTGTCTATCATTTCCCATTAGCAGATAAAGGAAGAAACAAGACATAGCTGGAAGCTGCTGGCACAGCCACTGGTTCTCACATTAGGAGGACTGACCCTTGACTCCCCCCTTCAAGTGGCCTCTGAAGTATTTCAAATATGTTGTCCCCAAAGATCAGAAGATGCTGAAATATTATTCGTATACAGACTAGAGTTGAAATCCCGGTCCTGTTGGAATCCCTGGCAGACTTCCCAGAGACTTCAATCAGGACTGGATTCCACCCTCACAGGCCAAATTCATCTAACATAGGCTATGAAAGATCAGTGAGCTTACCCCTGCATGTCAGAAACTGGTGTGATCTCAGATTATGCCAATATAGGCTGCTTTACCCTCTCATACCTTCATGCACACACACTGTAAAGGCAGGGTTCCTTTTACTCTTACAAAGCATATTTGTGTGAAACAAATTATTTTTGCTTCTCTTATTATCACCAAGGAAATACTTAACCTTTGCTGGAGATACAAAGGGCAGCTGAAAATTGCGTTGCCCTTTACTACTTTTAGTCATAAGTGAAGATATCCCAGGCAATGACAGTGAGGTCCCCATCCTGAAAGGCTAAACACTGAAACCAGAAGGATTTTGTAGCCCATGGAACAGTTTGGAAAATGGCTTAGTCTGAAAACAAGCTCTGACTTGCATTCGCTTTTTCTCTGTATTCAAACACTGGGAAGCAGGCTCATGGGATGCTATTCACTAGCTACCCTTCTCTTTTACCTGCCTCTACCAGCGAGGCCCTTCACCTTCATTATGTTAATGTGATCCCAAGAACACACTTGTCACGTGTTTAGTCCTCCTGCACACTTTGTCACAAACCTACAGCCTGCCTGTTGAAACTTGTGGCCAGCTTCATCCCTCACTGAAATCTCTAAGAGCATAAAACCAGTGCCCATGCCAACATGTTCCAGTCAGGCGCAATTTTTTTCTTAATAACAGGAAAGAACAGACAAACATCACTAAGAAACAGGTTAGGTCCAGCTCAGAGGACCAAGCCCTGCTAAAGAGACAAGGCATTTCCTCTTGCCCTGTAAGTGGCAATGTAAATTCTCCCATTGTTTTCTATTAGAAAAGAAAAAATTAGTAAATCAGAGCGAGGAAAAGAATATCACAGGGGCAGAAGAAGCTGCCACAAGTACGGAAAAGCTGGTCTTCAGTTTCTGGCCTGCAGAAATAAAACTGCCACATTGTATCCATTCAATTTGTGCCTTTAAAGGCATAGGAAAAAAACCCCAAAAACTTACTCTTTCCAAGGCCTTCTCATCTGACTTCACACCCTCTGGAGATGGAGCCTTGCACTAGCTCGTTTGGCAAAGGTCACAAATGCAGTGCGTGCCCCAGTGCCACTGCCTGCCTCCTCTCTGAGGGAAAGCAACCTGCCTGCTGGAGGTGCCTCAGGGCAGACACATAGTGACACAAGTGTCAGCCAGGACAGGAACAGCTCTGCCCTTCTGGAGAGGGGCAGAGCCTGACCCTGAACAGGAGCTGGGCGCAGAGGAGGTGTAGCAGGGGACAGAGACACATGCAGGGACTGGTGACCATGCACTGAGTGCTAAATCACCATTATGCTGTTAGCCCCTTCTCGATGCAAAGCCAACACAAACCTCCATGGTGAAGTACCCCCACAGTGGTGTGAAACAGGACAAGCCACAGGAGCAGAAAGCATGCTGGTGACTCTTGCCTAGTCACCCAATGATGCAGGCAGGAGTGACACAAGACAGCCTGGTGTCCATCAGGACAAGCAGAGGCTTGCACTGGGAGAGGCGGCAGTCACGGCTCTGGGAAGAGGCAGAGGGTCTGGGCAAGAAGCAGGATAGGCATCAGCCAGGGAAGATGTTGCTCTGTCCAGGTGCAGGAGCATTTCTTCTGCACCAGAACTGGCAAGAAAGCCAGCAGTAGCAGTGCATCTCTCTCCATACTAGCCTCTCCACTAGAGAGAAGGGTTTGCCCCTCCAGGCCAGGAGATTATCAGGCCCAGGGAAGCGTCAGCTTCTCTGCCCCCCGACTTCTGCTACTCTGCTCCCATCCCTCTCATTTGGTGGTCCCCTGCACCACCCCTGTTGATCTTCATGGTCACGTGTAATATCTCAACAATACACTGTCTGAACTTACTTGTGTCCAAGGAGGCTTTGTGAATGTTTTAGCACTCTATTCACACTCTTTCTTTGCATCTCTCAGGTCCCGAATTAAAACGCTACAGTAATGCCGTCAAAAATAACAAAGTGTTTGAGAAAGTCTAAGGTAAGGTTCCAACAGCAACGTGCACTCAGCCAGACTTCAAACTCCACATGTTTTTTGGAACACATTTCAAAATACAAAATCATGATATATTAAGCTACATAGTCAGTCATAAAAAAGTAATAGAAAATAATATGAAGACACAATGCAGCCAGCTTACCGTGGCTTCGCTTTGGTATTTTTCAACCCTTTTTCTTTTCCTGTTAAAACGTACAGCCCTAGGATCCAGCCCTGCCCAGTGCTGAGCGTCATAAACTCTAATGAGAGTTGAGGGATCTCTGTTGCTTGCTTTATTAAACCAGCAATGAGCAACAATAGCAAGCCTTAGTCGTCATCCCTGCATTTTTAAAGAAAAAAATAAATACTACAGAACCAGACCCCTACAGTTCTTCGGTTTGCTGATCGTACTAGTTGTGCCCTTAGAGACGTGAAATATTTTGAATCCAACCAGTTTCTCTGAAGAAACAAATTATAGTATTTCAAGGTCTTGCCTGTTGCTCTTGAATTTTAGGTAATTTACATTCCCTCCTGGTCAGTACCTGAACACTTAACTTTGCACAGGCACAATGCATGTCACCATGACAGATACATTGCAGCTGGAAGTCTCGTTACTCAGTGTTGGAGCATCATGGCAATCTCTGAAATTCCAGCAGGAATGGATCCAACTGCGGAAATTTCTACTGGGCTTTTCCAGCTCACACTTTTAAAATCATCTTTACAAACAAGCCTCACATTGTTTCCTTCCAATTAGCTATATCAATGTATCTCTAATGACCAGCAGTTCTGTGTCATTTTGGTTGAAAAGTGAAGCATGAGGTCAGTGCCAGCTTTGAAGAGGTAAAGCATGGCAGCAAAAATGCAAGTCTTTCGACAGGACAACTCAAACAGGGTACTGCAGAATAGATGCAACTAAAACGATTTGCCATATGTGACGTTTACACCATAGACCCCACCCAACGATGAATTTAGCTGAACGCAAGGAAACCCTAACATAACTATATCACCAAACCAACACTGGTGACCCAACAACAGTGAGGCTTTGTTACAACAGGAAAAAAAAAGGATAGGCAAGATGACACAACTTGCATGATGTCCATGAGCCAGCATAAAGCCTGACACAGCAAGATTACAATATTACCAACTCCCCTCAATGAGACTCACACAGAGAAGCTGTTAAATAATCTTGTCAACAACCCGACCACTACCTAGACATTCAGGCACCAACACTTATTGTCAGAAAATACTGTGACTGCAGTCCCTTGGTATATCAGAGCACTGGGACAGACTGCCCAGGGGGGTTGTGGAGTCTCCTTCTCTGGAGATATTCAAGACCTGTCTGAGTGCCTACCTGTGTGATCTGTCCTAGGCAACCTGCTTTGGCAGGGGCATTGGACTCGATGATCTCTGGAGGCCCCTTCCAACCCCGACAATTCTGTGATATCAGTAACGCTGTATGTGACACTACACTGTTTCACCCTCAGGGGCACAGCATCTCCAAAACTTTGAGCAGAATCAATTAAGCAGAACAGGTGAGGCCTGGCAGTACCCCATGCATTTAATACCGAGAGCACACCAACAGACTTACTTTGCAGTAACATAACAGGAAAGTTAGGCTTGAGCGCTGTATCGAGCCAATTAATTTTACAGTTGTTTAATTTTTTTAGGAACAGTGCCTGAGGCAGTGTCAGTGTGGTCCAGAAAAGAAAATGTTTCATTTTCCTTCAAAAAATAAACGGAAAAAAATTTTCTCTGTACTGCACATTATCTCCTACCCTTCCCTAAGGACTCAGAACCCCTATGGGCTCTCCTCCAGCCTCTCTTGTCTCTGTGTTGGGTCCACGCAGCTCAGAACGAGGCACAGAGCACACATGGCTGGTCACAGTCTGAGTTCTGGGCACTGAATGCAGAAGGGACAATTTTTACAGGGGTCGTATGTGTTCAAGGCATTGGCCAAAACCAGAAATACAAAGGTGGAAGGGAGGAAAGCTTCCAATCTGTTTGTAAGTGCTCTACAAATAGAAAAGCGGTCTCTGTTCACTAAGCAAATGGTTTTCCATAATTCAGTGACCTCATCTTTAGCTATGGGCTAGTTGGAAAAAAATTGTTAAACTCAGCCTTCAAATCTTAAGCCTTCTTCAAAATGATGAAAGAAATAATTGCACTTATGATTGGCATGCATGCACTAAGGCCTCCTGACTGAAGATGCTTCACAACTCATCAGATCTGATGGCTCTACAGGAGTGGAGTACAACTACAGAGAAAATCTGTACCCTAGATAAAAATCCTGGAAATAGCTTGTACGTTTAAGATGAACAAAGAAAAAAAAAGCCAGTTCTGAAGCTCATAAATAAACATGAGTAGACTAATCAGATTTTTCAGTGCTTATCTAGACCAAATCAAACCTTTACAACCTGTAAATATTGATGAGTGTCACTTCAGATACAATTAAAGGATTCCCTAAATATAAAAGACAGGTTGATCTACAGTAAAATCTTTTCTCTTTTGCTTATCCAATGCTGGAAGGAATTGAAAACAGAAGATGTGCTTCTTGATGTAGCCTAACATTTTAGAAATAGGAAGTATAAATGTTAGTTAGGTAGCTGATGCTGCACTTCAAGGTTGCACTCAGTTGCACCCATACCTTCACACAAAGCCAGGTAAGAAATAAAAGCATGAACATGTGTCATATCAACTACATCCAGAACACCTATTTAGTGATACCACTCTCAAAACACCCCAAATAAAAAAGAAACAAAACCAAAACAAAACCCATAAAGATGGCACCAGTTCTCCTGGTCAAGGAGTGTTGGAGGAGACACAAATTCATAATATACTTCTTTCAAACAAAGTGGTGTCACAAATGACATTAGAAAAACTCTGTCCAAAGCAAAGTGTTGAATAGTGAGTACATATGAATGCAGACTGAAGGATGGCAATGTACTTCAGGGACAGCACATATTGGGAACAGATCTGAATTCTTACTATCTTTGCTACTGCTTTAAGTCCATGTTATTTTGTTATTTACATTAAAAAGGAGACAGAAAGATCTTTGGAGATGACTAAGCAGTTTCTTGATGTCTATTAAGTCCCAAAAAGCAGTCCTGCCAATTTATTAATATTTAAGTTTCTATAACTTAATATGAACTTGGTTCCAAGAACTACATAGGTCTCCTTAAAGTATGTGTAGCAAGAAGTCAACACTGTGCCAGCTGGCAGATTAAACAAGCCATTAAAGTAGGCTCCTACTGAATTTAAAAGATTGTTTTTCATCTTTTGCCTCTCTACTACTCTACATCCAGATGTATTATTTAGGGAATATTTTCCAGCCCCAGTAAGAAAAGTAAATGAAATGCCCTTGGCACTTAATGAGTTTTTCCTCCAATGTGGTCTCCTGCTGCACTTGGAATTTATTCCATTACTGTATGGCTTGCAATGGTCCCAAAATACCTCTGACTATATGAAAAGACAGGGAAAGCCTGTTTGGGGTAGGTATGGTTCTTCATTCAAAAGCCAGGACAGCCTGGGGTGATTGATCTTACTGGATGATTTCATTCAGACCATCATTATCCTGGCATGCCACCCCACAAGCTATGCCCTGCAACCCCTTCTCCAGGAGAGCACCACCGCTATCCACAAGTTATAGTTGGGAAAAGCAGAGCGCACTAGGATGAAGCCAACAAAGCCAACACCAGCCTGGAGCAGGCTGGTAGAGAAGCCAATTTCTCTGCAGCCCCTGCAGGACTTCAGTGCTGAGAAAAGGCAGAAAAGCAGTAAAACTGCATGCATTCCAAGGGCAGAGACCTTCAGCATGTTATTTTTCTTTCAAGGGTTCAAATGCTTATTTGAACTTTGTTAAAACTATCTGAACTCCATGACTTAGCAGTATTCAAAGGAAGAATGAGCCTAGAATAAACTCTTACATTAAGCAAACTCTGGTGTCATCTATGTAACAGTATTTCATGTAAAAATACTCCAACAGCTTTCCAGGTAAACCCTTCAAAAGATCAGAATTGTATCTGCTCCCTGTGAGTATTTTGGACTGGTAGGTACTACTAGCAGCTGAAGGAGCATTGTTTTTTAGAAATACCTGGAAAAAAATTAATGTTATTAAAACTGAAATAGAAAAAAACACCTAGTCCTCCCCTCAGTATTTCAGTTCCTGAGTAGTAAAAATGAGTTCAGCCCCATAAACTTGCTACTGAGCTAGAAAACAAGAAGGTGTGAAAACCAAGCATAGGCGCATGGCCAGAGGCTGAGATAGTCAGCCTTGAAGCTTGACCAGGAAGAAGCATCTCCTTTCCCAGGAGCAAAAAGCTCCTTGAGACTCCCACCTAGGCCCTGTCTGGTCCCACAGGGTGAGCAGACCCCTTACCCTGAGGCAGAACCAGCAAGAATCGTGGCCCATGAAACATCATCAGAATCTGTCTCAGAGCTCAATTTGCTAAAATTGTTGTGGGGGTCACAAACATTCCCTGCCCCCTTCTTAGGGGGCAGTTTAATTCTTAATTTTATAAAGCTAAACTGTAAAAACTGTATTCTGCATGCATTCTTTGTTTCTAATGCTCAGTATCCGTAAGGGGACTCCCTTGCTTGGCTAGCAGTCGGGATCCATTAGACCTTTTATGATGATTCTTTCTGGTGTGCAGATAGATGATGAATCTCAGATGTTTAAATAGCACATAACAGTGCTCCATTGACCTTTCTGAGTACAGTTGGAGGGAAAGAAAGGTAATTTTCCTCAAAGAAATGTTAAAAATGTGTCTCCACTATTGCACAGATGCAGAGGATAAAGAAACTCCAGAGGGATTAAAATATTTTAGATTAATTTGGAAGAAGGCCACATTGTGTAAAGCCTGGTTAGTTTGGGCCTTTCCAATTCCACGACATATAAACAAATCCATTTAAACTGCATTTGTTAGAAGGAATGTTTAAAAAAAAAGAAAAAGAAAAAGAGTCCCCCAAAGTAGTTATAACTCAAATGACCTCCAGTTCTGTATTCTCTTCTTACTGCCTAAAGAACAAACATATGTATAATATATTCTAGCCAGAGCTTGTGCAGTTGCTGCATGATTCATACTGCTTGAAAATTAAGTCATTTAAGTAAAGGGATTCTGGCTGCCTCAAGCATGGTTTTAGAACTGGAGCAAGGTTAGATCTGGTCGGTTTTGGAGCCAGTTTCCATACTTTGAACAACATCATTGCTTATAGATCTTTGCTTTGGGCTGTGTAGAAGGAAGTAAAAGGAAGGAAATTGAAAGGAAAAGATGGAAAGGAAAAGAGAAAAAGAAAGGACCCTGTATCATCAACACAACTATAGAAAGGCTAACCTAATGTCTGTTGTGCCACCACTCAGCAGTATAAAGTCCTCTTTTACTCAAACAGAAAAGTGGTTTTTTGCCTGCAGAGTCTTCCAAAGAGACAAGTCACACAGTGTGGTACTACATAACCATAGAAAATAAGGGGTTGATGACCCTTATGAGTTAATCAAGTTGATACACAAATATGGGGGTAGCGGTGAGCCAGAGGAGTAACAGCATGTACCACAGTCAGCCATTTTGTATGATTAGCATCTACAAAACAGCAGGCACTTAAAGGACTTTCCTTATTATAAGCCATAAACCCCAGAGCAACTCAACACAAGGAACACCATCTGCCACATGGATGAAGAGATATCTCCAGTGGTCTCAGTCCTCCTTGAGTTCTTGAAATTGCACTCAAGTATTTGAGAGTAACTCAGTCACTCCAGAAATTCCTCCTCTCCCCTCAGAGGAGGAGGCACCTGGCCCAGCTGAGGAAAATAGTGTCTGCTCTCTCCCAAATACCCAAGGAGCAAAAATCATTTTACCACTGAGGGTAACCATTTTGAGAAGCAATATAACAACTTGACTGAAGTTCAGAACAATACAACTCAACAGTTTAGAACACAAAATGAGGAAAAATGTCACATTTATTACAAGTAATGTACTTGCAGAGAATAGAAAGATTCATTTAAATTCTAGGATTTGAGGGCTAGCATCCTTTCCTCTTACTGAAGTTGTTGTGAGGGGTTCTGAACATGATTATTTCAAGAGGCTAGGATGGTTCTGACATCATGGACATAAAATTCAACTGCGATGATAGCTTCTGCAGCTATCACACATTTGATAGCACATCATTTGCTTGCTACAATGCAACAGGTTTAAGAGTTCCATGTGATCTTTTTCTTCTTGAATGTTACTGCATTAACAGTAGTGATAAGCACATTATCCAGCATCTCCTGCACATTTTTACTTTGATTACCTCTACAGCCAGCCCTGTGCTCCTATATTAAGCCTGGTTGCATTAATAGGGATACATTGAGCTCTCTCTTTGGAGATACTCCAGGTTTGCAGGGATATAACCATAACCAGAAAGCTGGCCACAGGGAATTTTGCATCATTTAAAAAAAAATCAATTCAGAACATAGAACTTCTTGTGGTTGGGTTTTGTTCCTTGAATGTCATGTATGGACCTTTTTTGACATTCCACTCTACACATTCATGAAAAAAAGATGTTCTGTAGTCAGACTATCATGGTAAAGCATTTAAAATAAATACTCCGTATATTTTCAGAAACAGTTGCTAGATAGTAAAATTACATGTTTGCATTGGAAATGGCTGAGACCTCTTTATTAGAACTTGGAATTCACTATTTTGTACTTCACATTATCACCAGGAATACATGAAAAACACAAAAGCTTTACGTCCTTAACTTTCCTTCTGAAATGTATGTAATTTTTAAAATTTACTCCAAGAAGATTATGAGTAGAAGTTAATATTTTTCAACACTCTTAACTCTGCTCTTTCACTCATGCCTGCTGCAATTCTATGTCCTCTTTTTTTTTTTTTTTTTTCTTTTCTGCACCTTTTTGGGGTTTGGACTCAATGACCTCTTGAGGTCTCTTCCAACCTCTACAATTCTGTGATCTTCAGTAGGATTTGTGTTTGTCTGATCTACTGTCTCACATGGCGTATATAGAAGTTCCTCATGTAGGAAGATATGCAAGAGTTGTCTGATATTTTCTGCCATGGCCAAAAGAGCAACAAGTCATTCTAACTTCCACCTGTCTAGAATAGAAGGTATGCTCAACAGAGAAATTTCCCACCTTCACCTTAAGCAGTGGCATCCTTCCTTTGTGGAGTACCACTTCAAATCTGGAGGAAACAGCTCCCTTTACTCTGTTCATAGTCCTAAAGTTACTGCATGGCCCCTTCAAAAGAACAAAAATGATCCAGTTCTGAGTCATCTCTTTTAAGATTCTTTCTTTTTCAGTTCAGCATCAGCACTGATAGCCATTATTCTAAGAAAGTTTATAAGATAGTCAACTTAAATTTTAGCTGAGTAGCTCTATCCTAAATGTTGTTCCTTGGAGTACTCCTCATTAGACATTAGTATACTAATAACATAA
This sequence comes from Zapornia atra, assembly GCA_013400835.1. Lineage (NCBI taxonomy): Eukaryota > Metazoa > Chordata > Aves > Gruiformes > Rallidae > Zapornia > Zapornia atra. Next base: position 147,892 of record VZTU01023438.1, read on the forward strand.
CTCCATTCTTAACATTGCCTCTTTCCTGATTGATTCAAGTGGAGTATGCCTGTTATCCATAGTAACAAATTTTGAAATCTTTCTGGCTCTTAGGCAAGTGGCAGAATTAAGATTAATCTGATTGCTTAATAAATCACATTGTTTCAATTTAGTTACATGCTACAGCCAACTTTATGTTGCCTGAGGTAGTCAGGGGATATGTTAAGGTCATACAGAGACACAGTGGGGACGCAGATGTACAGTGATGTAAAGTCACCCAAATAGCTTTGCTCAGAGCCCCTTCAGTTTGACAAGTAGGCTTTATGAGCTCTGGTAACAAGGAAACCCCTCATCTGCCTCCAAACAAAGCTCCTCAGGTGCGTCAGCTCTGCCTTTCCGTCCCCCAGGCTGCCAGCACCCCCCTCGCTCAGGCGCAGGGTGCAGCAGGGAAGCTGTGCACAACCACCCAGCACCAGAAATGAGTCAGCTCCCAAAATGTAACTGCAGAGAGCTGGCTCTGGTGTCCCTGCATCTGGGTCAGGACTCACCTGCTGTCTCAGTGGACAATATTCAGTTAACATTGACAGTTAGCTTGCTAAAGACTATGTAGATTTTGTCTGTACAGAATAAAACCTGAAAATTCTGAAAATTGAGGGAATCAATTAAAATAATTAATGGAATTAAGTTTTACTTTGGGATTTGGGATTTCTTTCTTCTAGACTTTTCTCAGGTTTTGCTAGTTAGTATTTTCTTCCTGCTTGTAAGGGAAACAGGGCTTAGATTACTCTCAGCTCTAGCACAAGGCAAAAACATGACAGAGATTTGTCTTTCAGTGATAAAACTAGTGAAAATAGAACACTTACGATAACCCTGTCTTTGAAAAACATCAGTAAAAAGCCCCCCAGCTCCCCAAACATGTTGCAGACTGCACATGTCACATAACTAAGGACTACGATTTTTTTGCCCGAGGCTCCCACATTTAACAAAGGCAAACACTGCTTTCGACAAAAGATGCTATTCTAGTTATGTGCCCTTTTACCCTGTCAGAGAAACAGCTGGTATCATATAGTCACAGCTAATTTGTATCATGTCTGCACTAACAGTCAGATTCAGTTTGTATCAAACTTTCAAAGTTGGGCTTAATACCAGTTGATAGATGACAGCTTTTCTTGCCTCTCCCCCTTCTCAAAACATATTTAAACATTGCCTCCCCCATTAAAAAAAAAAACATTCAAAACACAAATGGAATCTTTGACATGTTTCACATAATCAGGGTATATTAATTTATTTTTTTTTTAATTTACTCGTTTTAAACAATCCAAAAGAAGGGTAAGAAAATTACATCAGAAGTTCTGAAGTTCAGTGACAGCCACATGGGTACCAAGTGTAATGGGAAAAAATGTTCTCCTAAAAAGGAAAAAAAACCAAGCCAAAACCTGAGTTGCCTCAGGTACGGGGTATCCTTTCTCCTTAAAAAAAAAATAAATCACTATGCCTGCAGAGACCTTAAGGGCGTTTTCAAGGTCAGCACTCAACAATTTAAGAAAGGCCAGTTTCACTTTTTTTTTTCCAAGGGACCTGTTTCTTATTTATGCTATTAAATGTCATCTACTCTCATTTTAAGATCCCCGAAGCAGAATGCCTGAACTGCAGAAAGGGACCTCGGTGAAAGTGAGAGTTAGGCCAGAGATTTAGCAGCTCCAGACCTGCAGAGAAACCTCCTATGAGAAAAAGCTGCAAAGATCAGGCTCTTCTTGGGAAAGGGGTGCGAGGGAACTTCCAGAGATTCAGAGTTCAAGCTCAGTTCAGATAAACATCTAGCAGTGTCAGTGCGCTTCCGAGGCCATCCTCCACAGCACCTGAGTCTACAACATTAGCTGCAGGCGAGATGTTCTTTTAAGATTTCAGCTACTTCCCACTTCTGGGTAATAGAAGCATTTAACCGAGCCTTTTTCATCCTGCGATCTGAAAGCATCGCAGAAACGTAGGCAGGGAAAATCTCACAGCATCCTGGGAAGCAGGGGAAACATTTATTTGTTTATTTGTTTGTTTATTAGTACTGCACAGCATGACGATTATCAGGGCGCTGAACAATTGGCCTCGTGTACCAGAAATAGCTCTGTCTGCTTCACACACTTAAGTACCCCACATGAGCAACATCGCTAGGAAGTTCAAAGCAGCAGTATCACTAATGCAGTCCTAAAGTGACAGGAGAGCTTATGGTGACGGAGCTGAGAAAGAGCAGTTGTCAATGAAGCCTGAAGAATCCCAGCTCCCAGTCTCTCTCTCCCTCAGTGCATGCATTTCCTGCCTTAGAAAGTTAATATTGCACAGAAGACAGGAAGACACAGCTTCTGCTGTGCCTAAGCTGTGCTTGGCACCGCTCTCTGATGGACTCCTTGCCAGCGAACAGAGCCAAAGCGCAGCATGCTCCTGCCACATCCTCTCCAGCAAGCTGTATCTGCTCTCTACCTACTGGGAAGATGCAGATAATCAACTCCACTCCCTTCGCTCTGAGCGCAGCAGTGACTCTGCCCCTACATATGATCCTTCTGCTTGTTCAGGGCTTTTTTTTTTTTTTTTAATGTTCTTAAACCTCTGTCTGGCAAGGCATGGTTTATTAGAAGCAGATTTCTCTTCAACTACTCAGTGTGTCAGTTTTACAATTCCTAGGTGGTGTAATTCCTGGAAAATAAAAAATGTTCTTCATCCAAAATTTTGGATGAGTCACAGCAGGTTTACTTGTTTTGGTTCACCCTTAAATGAAGCATAACTTTCTGTATCTGAATGATGCTCTGTTTTAGTTTGTTTCAGCTGCCTACTAGCTCCAAATTTGTTACAAACAGTAACACTTTTCTGGAAAATGATGTCCACCAATTTGGCTTGGCAACCAAAGGCAGCCATCACATTTTCATGGGACTGTAGTCGCATTAGGAGGAATGACACTGTTACTTTCTGAGCTTGATCCCCTAGTATTAAACTAAATGAGACTCCCAAGAGTTGGCTCTAACACCAAAACCATGAGATTCTTGCAAAAGAGCTTTTATCAATAAGTTCCCCAGCCACAAGTAGATGTCACCCAAAGTCCCAGAAACTACAGGGAAACTTGGGAAAGATTGGATGCTGCTGCACCTCCTCTTCCAAGCAGCAGAGAGGACAGAGGAGGGAAGGAGGACCCTACGCTCATCTCAGTGTAATCATCATGATAAAGCCTTAGAAAAACATCTTTTCAGAGACTACAGAAATGCTTTCAGTCCTGAATATTTAAGAGAAAAGCTGACCAAAATATCTCTTACACAACATTTCATAATGGCAAACATCTTGACTTCTAATGAAATGGACGTTTCCAGGGAAGATAAAAACCAGTCACCACTAGCCAGTGACTTTGAACCTTAACCTTATAGGGTATCGCTTCTTTTCGAAAGTAATTTACATAAGCATGTCTCAGATTGTCTTCCAAAGTCAGACTTGGCTGTATTCAAGAACTGACAGATGAGCAACAGGACTGTCATGTTAATACTAAACTATATTACTGCTTTTTATACTCAGATATGAGCCTTGTTTCCAGTATTTTATGGAGATAATGCTTGGTTTTTTTCTTTCCAAATAAATGTATTGGTTCACACCATTTGCTCTCACGATTTTCTAAAGGCAAGTAATGAGGTTTTCATGGTATTTTCATTCATGTCCCCTAAAGACCATCCTCCTATTCAGGCAGCTTTACAACGTGAAAGAGGAGGTTAAGTGTGGAAAATATTATCAGATGTTGCCTTTCCTTCTTCATGACAGAATTCTTCCACCACTTTAACAAGTGCCATGGGGCACCACAGGGATTTCAGCATGAGACAGATGACACTCATCTTGCATCCTCCACTTGGAGTAGATTAATGAGTCACCGAAAGACAGATTTTCAGGTGCAATTTGTGCATCAAACTAAGGCGCTAGCACCAGCTCAAAATATACACTGAAGCACATATTTCAGTTTTGAGAAACTGAAGTGACTTGTTTTGACACCACAGTCTGCATGCTCAGATGTGTCTACAAATAAAACTCCAGTTGCTGAGCTGTCAGAAAGACTCTGGAGGGCAGTCACTGCTCTCTTTGAATATCCTGTCCTAAGCACAGGGGGCGAGCGCTTACATTTCTGATCCCATTTGCTCGTGGTCAGTATGACCTCCCTCTCCCTGGGTCAAATCTTTAGGAATGTAGGTACCTCATAAATAAATGCACTGCCCAGGGCAGCACATGGGAACTTAAATTCAGTGATCTCACTGGAAGCAGTGTTTCATGGGAACATTTAGGCAGGTTCTGAATGAGAAAGAAATCCTGATTTTGGACAGCAAACATTTCCTACAAACTGAAAATCCCAGTTGGTGTCTGGGCTTCCATCCTAAATGCTTTCCCCACAAAGGCTCGACAGCAACGCAGAGCTCTGAAACAGCAACCAGGGCAGAGAACAGCCTGCAACAATTACCAGCCCGTTCAGCACTTGCACAAACCTTTTCAGAAGTGTAGTCAAAGTTAAATTCGCTTCCCCAAGGACGATGACAAAACCAGCTAAAACGGGCCCAGACCCAGCATTCCTGATGTGGGGGAGAAGGCTGCCGAGATGAAAGGCGGTGCAACCAGCGTTCAGCCTGCTGCCATGTCCCTCTCCTCCTCCGCACTGCTCTTGCCAAAAAGAGGGGGAACGGAGCGGAGGTACAGAGGAGGTCCAGGCACACAGAGAACACAGTCATTCTTCAGTGATAATAAGTGGCTCACTGTACCCTGAATTAACTGAAGATGATGGTATCTAAGGGAGTTGTCTTGACCCTAGCGCAGTATTTTTGACCCCATCAGCCTGCTGTCATAGGCACCGCTTAAACTTAGAGCCAGCCCTCAGTTTGTCTCCAGCCTGGAATTTCCGTATATTGAGGGGCTGAAGTTTATACAACATTATAAACACTTCCTTTAAATGGTTCGTGATCCCTCACTTGTTCTGGCAGTGAAAGAACAATGTTTGTAAAAAATGTCTAAGTCTTACACATCGTTAATCGTCAGCAAACATGGCCTGCAAAGCTCTAAAAAGAACAGAAGACGGGGTGGTAACACCAACAGTGCATTATCTTAACATAAGTAGATTTAAGGCTCCCATTGCAAGCAAAAAACTTGTTGAAATCCAGTGGAGAAACAAATATAGCCATTAAAAGAATGGCCATAAAGCCCACAACATAATTACTGTAAATTTCAAGGATTTGAAGATAATATTTGAGATAAAATCCTTTAAATCCATTATTGGTTGGTTCTGAAGAAAGTAATCTCTAGTCACAGTGGTCCCAGAGAAATAGGAGTGAAGGGTCTGACTGCAGGTCTGTCCACTGGTTTTCAAGAGGGATTTGGATCAGCTCCTCAAGGAAGCAAACAGCACACAGAGGGAAAAAAGAAAAAAAAGAAAAGGAAAAACCAATATAAAAGCCTCAATATTAAAAAACCCAATGCAGAATACCATTCTGAATACCACAGGCAAAGAAATCTGAGGTAACTACTTTGATTATACTCACAGGAAGTCAAGCAGAGGAAATACTCTGAGGTTTTCGGTTAAAAAAACCAGTTGCTGATGAATTCAAAGTGATGACTCCAGAAAATAGAGATGATCACTGTACAGAAATAAAAAATAAAGAACATGGTTTTAACTACAGCACAATTATTGCACACACTTCATTTTTCTTTGGTAAAGTCTTCTTTAGCAACACTCCTGCAAAGGTTGGGTTGTTGTTTGTTTTTAAAGTATGGAATAAACCAGAAAAATTTTGCAAGAGACTGACAAAACCCACTATCAACAGCTGTATAAATTAGAGTTTGAAAAAACAGACTTTGATTTCCCCAAAATCTCTCAAACTCACTCACTAAAACCCCTTTACGAAGTGAGGCTGATACAGTCTAAGCTGAACATTCTCTTGTGATTACTAAGAGACGAAGCAAAGCATCAGGCTAGCAGTGAGCTTTCACAGCAGAGTGAGGTTTCCAGTGTACATCTCTCAGGATCAGTACTGGTGCCTTAAGTATGTGATATATTCATAAAAGCCCTCTCCAAAAGCAGACGAATTCTGAGAGGACAGTCTGTAGATGATACAATGCTATTCATTATATTAAAATCTCAAGTCAATACAAAGAGTTGAAGAAAGAGTTCATAGACATGAATTTCTAGAGGCAGACTAAATTCAGTATTCATCAGTAAAGGTACAGGGGGAAAAAACTGTATATCTGTATACACACAGCGATCTAATTCTATATGAGCCAAAACTAATACACCTTCGAGTCTGAGAAAGAACACTGAAAATATTAACTGACTAGCCAGTGGCTTTTCAAAAGGCAAGTTAAGAATCATTAGGGAAAAATCTAGGTTCTGCCTAGGTCACACATATAAATACACAGTGTATCTGTGTTTTCAGTTTTGCATGAAGCTCCATTTACCCCTTCTCAAGAGAACCCCCGAAAGGGACAACAATGATTGGACCTATGGCACAGTTCCTGTCTAGGCAGCTATCTTGATCATGACTCTTCCACTGAAAAAGAAAGATGATCAAGGCAGGATATAAGAAAAGTCCTGAATGGCTTGTAAATGGCAAATGTTTATTGTCATAATACAAGAATATATTTTTAATTCCTTCTTGAATCACAAATCATTGAGGATAGTTTCATCACCGATGAGATATGTTACACTAGACGTGATCTCTAGGTTAGAAAGTCCCCCAGTAAAGACTGCTAGGCTCTGGGAGTGCACATAAAATGAAGAACCATTCCTCACCCATCTACTTTCTTTTTTACTCTACTGTCACTGTCTCAGTGAGACACTATCTCTTCATCAGGGATAGAAAAGTAACATAGATCGACCCTTGCTCTGACCCAGCATGACGGAAGTTTTATAAACATCAATTCAGAGAGAAGAAATGAGCTGCCACTGCTGTAAAAGGACAGCAAAATTCATGGGTGATCCAGTAGAAACTCAGAAAGGGTACCAGGAAATACAGTAAGAATGAATGTCGTTGAAATGGAACCACTGCATTCAGCTACCACTTGGAAGTACACAGACCCACCAGAGTTCAAACTAAAACCTGTCAGTTTTTACAGAATGGTTTCTGGGTTTTATAGACACCTGTGAGTTATATTATTGAAAACTTTGAGGAGGTCAAAGGCTTTTTTTTCATTCCATTAGAAGTTTCAGTATTAGATTCAAGAGAGATCTGAATCCCCTTTAAATGCTCAGTGTTGTTATGCATATATCTCATAGCAGAAAAGGACAAAAATAAAACATCCCAAATTATCAAGGTCTGAAAAGAGAACCAAGAACTTAAGTCATCTTCCTCTCACTTGCTAGTCCTGCTTACAGTGAGAGCACACTGGACTCCATCAAGCCACACAGCTCCAGCTCACAATTAGCATGAAAGTCCTTCCAAGTCACTGAATTCAAAACTTTTCACTAACCTGAAAACCTGACTTTGCCCATTTCTACTGTTTAGTGCACCCCTCCTGATTCTCAGAAGGCATGACTTCATGACACTTGGACCATGTGCTCAGAGGATCCTGGATCTAAGTCTTTTTCTGCTTCAAACCATTTGCTCTCTTTCAATCTCTTCAAGATATTTTTTTCTTAAATAGAGACAACCTCCAAAATATTTTCCTTTTCTTTCCTACAGTGACAAAGCCACCCTCAGCTATTCTCTGTGTATTTGCTGTCCTAAAGCAACGTTTTTCTGAATTGAACTCAACATCATTTGTGATATCAATAAAACAACTGAAATATGCTCTCTCAGTGTGCTACCCAAAAGAACCTCTAAAACACCACAATTCCATTGTGAGCTAACTATGAAGGGCTAAGAACGATTTAACAAACAGGAAGTTTCCCCACAACTTCGGCATGAAGGAAGTTCAGGTCCAGGTCGAAAACCAGAGTTCTTAAGTGTCACCCCTCCAATCCAAGAACCATCACCAGGGTTTGGACACATCTGAGGCTGTAGCTTCGGTGGTAAGTCTGGCAGAATTTTTACCAATTCTTTAGTCCTTCAGATTCCCCTGACTGTTGGGTCCTGCGCTCCGTCACGCAATGGCATTAACGGCATTGCAGACGTACGCACGGACCCAGCACTGCACATCCAAGCACACGGTGAAAGTTGATTCCCAGCTAATAGGTGCTAGATGCTCAGCTAACGTCAGCCAGTATCCGTGAAATGCAACTCTAGTAACAGAAATGCTTTTATCAGATGTTCTTGAAAACGCTTGTGTCGGAAGCACTTTGTCACTTAAGAAATGAGGAAGTTGTTAACTAACTTGATTATGGAAACTAGGGAAATTAAATCACATCCAAGGTCATTCAGAAGTTGACCTGTGACACCTAAATGTGGGTTTTTTATTAAAAGTATATGCGTGTACAGACAAAGAAAAGCATGGTTTCACTCCCCTCTACTCTCTTAAAGAATTTGGTTCCATTATACTAGGTAGCTTTGTATGGAAATAAAGTTTATGGAGCCAAATTACCAAAATCCATGTGCTGCAGATGCTCCATTTTACCCAATAGCTCAGCAGCTAGGGCTATCAGAGTTCAGACCACATCTCTTCTCACAGGGATTTTAGCCTACTTCTTCCAAAGGACACTCTAGCACTAGGATGCTCTTCCACATCTGTTCCTACTGTTCTGATGCTAAGAACATAAGGGGAACTGTAACACACTAGACAGGTCCTAAGAGATAGGTCCAACTAGCTCTGTATCCAGTCTCTGGCAGTGGCCAATATCAGATATTTAGGGTAGAATGTAAGAACAGGGAAAGTATATAATGATGCTTCCCACAAATACTCTACAACAGCTTGTGACTTCCAGAACGCCTGAGTCAAAGGTGGAATCTGTGTATTTACTGATCTCCATGGCAGCTTTTTTCCATTATTATTTCCAGTAGCTGCCAACATTCAGCAAAATCCCATAACAGAGTGTCCCACAACTTAATTATGTGCTATATGAAGATATAGTTCACTTTGGACAAGTAATTAAACCTTCACCCTGACACTAGGACTCAGCTATGCTATTTGCCAGCTGAAGGCTCATTCACCTAATGCATAGTTAGGAGTGGTATGCACATGGGAAGTATTCCTCATTGCATCATATATAATGGAGCAATCCCAAATTACCCAAAAGCAAGGTGGTTAAGAAGCTGTTTTGGAAACAGCACGCCTGGGTTTCAGTCCCAATTTAATCATTTAGAAAAGTGAAATAGCATTAGTAGGAGAAAGTAAGAGCATCATAAAAAAAAGCTGGAGAATGCATGTTACAGGATTTTTTTGGACAAAGAAGGTAACCCAGTCTACTGGGTTCTTAGTAATCTATTAGATAAAAGATTCCTTCTTCCAATCTTTAAATTTCATTTCACAGAATAGTTTAAGTTAGAAGACACCTGTGGAGATCATCTAGTCCAACTCCCTGCTTAAAGTAGATTCCCCAGGTTCATGTCCCAGTTGGTGTCTGAGTATCTCCATGGATGGAGACTCCACAGCCTCTCTGGAAAATCTGTTTCAGTGTTGATTACTTACAATTAAAAAAAAAAATCCCTTTGTCTAAATGGAATTTTGTGTATTTTGTGTTCCTTCACTCATGTCCTTTCTCTGGGTACCACTGAGAAGAGTAACTCCATCTTTTTTGCCAGCATTCCTCCTCCTCTCCCACAGTCAGAGTCTGTCAGGCTGTGTGTGACAGCCATGGAGTGGCTCAAACTTGTATCTCACTCCCGTTACAGCTTGTGTCATTTATTTTTTTCTGCTCAAGTCATGAAAGTGCGAGCAGGAAGCCACCTTAAAAAAAAAGTCTAGGTGAAATATTTCTTTCTTTGCCCATTTCATCCAGATCTCCTTTTCTCCTTTTGATTCTTATGACAGGATTGCCATGTAATTTATTTACTTACAAAGACATTACAGAGGGAGCACTCAAAACTTTTCAGCTTTTTCTCAGATATGCAGTGTGCACAAAGATTTTTCATTAGTTTTCCTCAAGCAAGCATTGCCAACAGAAGAGGGGAACAGGAATCCTCAATCTCATCTGTTACTATCTAAATAGATACCCAAGGAACATTGTTTTGTAGGATGACCTAAAAAGGGAGCTATGTTGTCTCCCGTGAACTGCTCACCTAACCATTTACGAGCATCTTACCGGCACAAAACATCAGCATTCAAAGTATACAAAACTACCTATTGACTGTCGTGTAGCAGTGCTCTTAAGTGAGAGTTTAGTTTCAAAACCACAGTCAAAGCCCATTGATTTCAGGCTAAGCACACATTTATGTGCTCTGCTGTACACAGACAGCTTGCTCTACCTGAGTTCTACTTCCTAGAGGGCAGCAGCCAACTCCTTGCTACCGATTTTTTTGTCAGTGTTAGGACTGTCATTTTAAGGAGTGTGGGAGGATCACCAAGCCCCAGCTTTCTGGGGGCTATACAAACAGTAGGACAAAAAGGTGGTTCTTACTCCCAAAGAGTTTATTATCCAGGTTCAAGAGGGATGAAACTACAGATTAGAAATTTATGATCTAATAGCTACTCCCAATGAACTTAACATAATGCTATAGATGTTAATATATTATTAAAGAGCAGGTTTAGAGTTCAAGTGCCATCTTAATCACAGTTGGAGAATGACCGTTAAGGCACAGCCCACACGTCTTCAATGAAATGCTTTCATCTTTCAAACTTGTAGCTACATGGATATACCACCGTTAGTTTTCAAATGTTATGAAGCACTCAGACCACTGAAGCTCCATCTGTCTGTGGCCTCCTCTGAAGAGGATTTCAGTGGTGTAGAGAAGCATCAGTAAGTACAAAATCACAGGAAGAATGTGAGCTCTAGGAAAGTATCCCAACCCCGTATTTTCTGGTTGAACCACACAGGCTGCGTTACATACAGGGCTTTTAGTCCTGGTTGTCTAGATGTGTTCAGGGTCTGGAGGTAAAGAGTCAGAGTGGAAAAGCATGCCATCAGAAGTGCTTCTTCCAACCCAGCTGCAGAACATATTGGAGATTGAGAGAGCAGGAAGGAAAGAAATCCTTCTTCAATATCCACCCACCCCTATATGCAGTTCAACTTCGGAAACTCACTTTCAATCCACTCCCAATGCCATCGGTCTAGCAACGCACAGAATGCCTCTCCAGAGCAGGACTCAAGGGCACCCTGAGCACACCCCATCCCATGTACTAATTTGAATCAAAGCTCATAATTGTGATTGATCTTTAAAATAATGCCAGAGTCTCATACACATTAAGGGAGAAATTTGGTGAAGGAGAAAGGTCTGTATTTTCCCTCCAGTCAAGCTGCTAATATCCTTTTCAACAACGACCTACACAGTTTCTTCATCATCTAAAAATACCTTACACTGACCTCAGCAGTAGAGCACACTGATACTTTGGAGAACAAACTGCTCACACACGCAAATTATGTCCCTCAGTAGTTAACATCTTTTGGATGCCAGGACTACCCTACATACAGGCTTTCAATCTGCATATTTTGGCATGAGACAAGAAAGAAGGAGAACCCCTTCCTGAGGTTAAACGCATCCAAAAGGAAGACTAGATACGACTCATGCCAAGTGGAAGTAGACTCCAAGATCTTTGCATGGGTATTCTTGAACGTAGAGCCTAACAAATAAGCAAAGTATGTGTGCATCTATCTGAGCAGATGTGGCCTGGAACATCATCCTCAGCCATGAAAATGTAGCACTTGCTTCCTTCTTTGGCCACATTCTTGCTACTTAAGCAGAAACCATTTGCTAACCACACAGTAGTGGCATTCACATTAGCAGAAAACCAGACTCCTCATCTCTTCCTGCTTTGATCAGCAGTTACTGCCCACAGGAATAAACAGAGGGCTGTGTTCGTCACTTGCTCCATGCAGGGTCTGCTGTTCTCACACAGACACCAGCAGGAACAAGAGCAGGCCCAGCCTGTTCCAGAATAGCCATTTGTCCTCACTTAAACCTGTCTCCCTAGCAGAGCAGTGACATGCACAGTAAGGAAGAGACAATTCAAGGAGGGTTTTCCCCTTTCACATTGTGATCTGGAAAGACAGACTTTTTAAAATTTAAAAGGCAAAGCTTGCCATGTCCCTTTTTAACCGTCTGTGGGTTAAACATAAGCTGCCCTACATCTCACCGGCAGTGGGTACAGAGATGCCTGCTACAAAACATACTACTGAGAGAAAACATTTACCGCTAGTGGAAAAGTCCCAAATTCCTTACAAATCCATTGTCCCTTTCAGAAAAGGTTTACAGAAGCTTACAACTCTAACCCAAACTATTAATAATCCATAAAGAATAAGGTGTAATGATTCAAAAACTAGTCGCTTGCAACAGCCAGCAAATGGAAACTGGCTGCTTTAAAGCATATTTTGACAGCTGCTAGCATCATTCAACACAACAAATGAAAGAATTTCCTCAAAACAAGCAGAGTACAGCAGCTAAAATAAGTCTGTAATAACAAAAACCTTGCCTCTTGTGAAAGGTTTTATTTTCTCCTCTCCCGCATCTTCTTCAGTTATTGAACATTAACACACTGCTGGGACGCGTGTCAGTAGAGAGAGAGCTGCAGGGTAAATTCTGAGAGCTGTACCCTTTTTAAGAAAGTTTAATTAATGGTGTTTCTGAGAAGAATTCTGATTGACAGGATTAGTGCTAGCACTAAAAGTTACTATTTGTGGATCCTGAAACTCACAGCTCCCATAAAAATAAAGTAGCACAGAAAAGAGCTTTGTGCAAATGAAAGCATTCCCTCAGCAATGAGGTTTCATGTGAACTTCTGTGACTTCCCGCCACATGGGTTTCTCCATGGAGATGGGATAGCAGAAAGTCGCTGAAGAACAAGTTCTGCGGGTGCAGGTTTGATTGGAGTTTACTAGTTTAGTCCTTAGAGAACGTTTCTATGAGCTAAAACTCTAGGAAACCACCTTCCTGTTAAGATAATCTTCTAGTATTCTCTTAGCAAGACCCAGCCCAAAACATTACTTCACCGCTCTAGTGTCTAGACTTCAGACAAATCGTTCAATTTACCATAAGCATTGCCTTTTATTTGATTATTGTCAAAACTTTAAGTACTAACCCAAATAATCCATCTTTTAGAAGGGGTAGAGCATCACATGCCAAAATGAAAAACTGGAAATATGCAAATGCTGTTCCACTGCAAAAGCAAGGAAAGGACTACAGCATCCCAATTTTCACAAGAAGCGCCCGCCAGTTTGGTGAACCATCTCCCAGAGACTGAAATGGATGGGAGAAAAAAAAAAGATGATTCTTCCCTCTTACTCAATCTCTCTCAATCATCTTCCTCAGACAGGATAACAAAGTAATTCCCATACAGCACTTTCTTCCCAGCAATTTTCTGGCACCTCATTTGCATCATGTCTTCACCTTCTTGACCCATATTTTATCTGCTCTTCTCCACTTCCATATGCATCGTGCCTCCCCCACTGTGCTGTTCTCTGGCTTCTCTGTTTCTTACTCCTGCTTGCATTCTTTTACACCAGAGTTTAACCAATTCCTTGTCCCAGATCTCGTTGCCCTGCTTCCTCCTAATTGCTAGCCCCCTGATATCTGCTACCTCTTAGATACTAGTCCCGGTCCCATGGTTCACCATGACAGCAAAGTATCACCTGTGAAAGGTTAACATGTCAAGCACTTTTCCTAAGTCACATAGTGTTCAGTCCCTCCGTGGTCATTTTGAAGCAGGGAAAATATTTGCAAATACTATGAGGCAGAAAATCAGAAATGAGAAGACTTGAATCATTTCTAAAGAACCATCATAAGGTTCACAGTAGCATCACACAGGTGTCAGCCATTCCATGTATTAGGACAGATCCACCTTGGCCCAGACTGGCATATAGCGCCTTATTTATATTTCACCTGATTTTGCATTTCTGGAGAAGTATCCAAGAAGGGAAGTGCAAACCAGTCTAGATAAAATAAGATTCAGCACAGAACTTTTTCCAGAAGTCTCCACTCTCTCAAATCCTTCTCAGGTCTTAAAAATGTTTGAGTAACATAATTTCTTCAGGTTATGATCTTTCATAGTAATTTGTCTTTCTGGCTTCTGAAGCAAGACGAATGGAGCTAAACTTACACAGAGGGAAAGTATAGTACAACAGAATGCTGCCACTTATTTGGGAATAACCAGTGCATCTAATGGCTATTATTTACATAGAAAGCCAGAAAATCACATATCAATAAGATGGTCCCAGTAGTAACATTACTAGTGATTAATACATTCAGTTATATCTTCTTCCATGGTCTGGCTCCAGTGACTCGACAACTATGACTTTCATTCTAGCTCCTGCGTTTCTGTCTGGGAATAGCTGTAGCTTTGATAGTGTCAGCTCCCACCTCTACTAGCAAAGATTAGTATGGATGATTGGTGAGTTACGGCTTTACTATCTCAACTTTAATCAGCTTTGAAACGCCCACAAGAAAGTATCAGATACTCTTAAATAATCAGCTCTGTCACAACCGACCGTCACCCTGACTTCTGCCCCACAGAAAGAGAAAGTGGAGTTGCTGGAGAAGGCATAGGAAGCACGTCTGTTTTCTAACTTGTTACCTAATGTGCAAACACACAAACTGGCAAGTTTGCAATCGATCACCTAAAGAAAAAAATGCCAGCAAAGCTGCTTGTCAACCTTCAAACACAACCTGTGTGCTCAGTGATACCTGAGCTTTGCTAAACCCATTTATTTTAATGAACTACAACTCGCAAATTCAACATGCCTTTCTTATAATCTCTCCTCACTTGGCAGCCATATAAACAGCAAGGAATGTGCACGTAAAAAAAGTTATCCTGGTCACACCTATTACTTCTGCAAAAAAAAAAAAAGGGTGTGCTCAGGTAG